>WBNO01021516.1:42756-92369 GCA_013400575.1 Peucedramus taeniatus | reverse complement strand
AATAAATAAGCTTAACCTTGACAAAGCATAAGAGGAAAAGTGTTTAAAATACTATTTTCAATGTTCTGTAAACTCTTCCATAAGTAATAATGTGCCTGGGAATAGTTCTTAATAAGCTTTTCAGCATTCCCTCACTTTCATACTATGTTTTACAGAATCTGCCAGTCACACGTATTTTGGACAACCTTATGGAGATGAAGTCAAACCCCGTGAGTACAAATTGCCTTCACACAGAGAGGGGTGGAGCAAATTAAATCTAGAGGCTGTGATATGTAATATCACAATTGACTATGGCTAATTTTTTTCATAATAGTGCAGTTGAATCCAATCATGCTGTATTTCAAGAATAACACCATATTCATAACTATTTAATAAGACCTCTTTCATTAAAATAGTCTAAACAATGACAATTTATTGTGTCTCATTGGAGCTAATACTCTTTCGATTTTTCCCATTCTGAGCTTCTATTACACTTGTGCTATACTAAGCTTTTGTTGCTCCTAAATTTCTACATTAAACTGTGGACTGAAATTTTCTTTGCATCAAAGTGTTTAGTTTTTTTAAAGAGCACAATCTCAGAAGTGAAATATTTAGAGGGAGTTGTATTAGGGAAAATTACATTTCCCACATCTTTAAACTTTGCTATGTAGAGGAAAATATTTTGCTAGATTCAGTCATTCTGTTTGCAAGCAGAGGTGGTTTTTGTCAGAAAATTCCTCTTCTTGCCTTGTCTCTGTGAAAATTTCCTCAGGTATTTTAAATTTATGTTACAAATTGTTTAACTGCTTATGTGTTAGCTACACAGTCAAGGCATTTGCTAGAACTTGCAACTAAAAGTAGGCCTGGTTAGCAGATTTAAAACAGTCTTCTTGGTCCACTTTCACCTGCATGTATTAACTGTATGTACAGAGAGAAAAATAATGGTAAAATATGAAAATTATCAACATGCAAGTAATCCTTTATTTTCTTAAACTGTACTTCATAGATGATATATGTCATGATTCTTAGCAGATAATTTGCTTTCTTTTAACAAACAAAGGAATTAACACTGTTTACAGCATTAGTGGATTGTTGTTCCTGTTTCAAAGACTTGGAAAAGATTTACAGGGCTAACTTTATTTAGTCAACCAGCAGAGGTCACCCAGAACACTTACCATAGAAAGCTGAAATTAAAACTATAGATAACTTACAAGAAGGTGAAAAATTGAACCAATTTTTTTTAAATAAACATTCGCTTCCTCAGGCTACAAGTTTAGGGGTTGATTGAGAAAAGTTTACAAGCCATATGAGGTTTTTTTCTGACTTGATCTTTTCACATTTTACTTAGTAGAAAACAGCTACCAGCGCTTTGATAATTTGGAGAAAACATTGATCTTCTCCCTTAAAAAAATCAATTGGGCCAGTCTGTCAGTTAGCAGCTTCCTGTTCCACTGCCATGGCAGAGACTGATACTCATGGTACAAAACAGGGAGTCCCACTTTTCAAGTCATAGGAGACCAGGCAATCCCTAAATACTGATTCTCCTAACCTGCAGGAAAACTGACAGAAAGTTTGGGAGTAAGTTTCAGTTAAAGGAAGCAAGCCAGAGAGTCATTGTGGAATGTGTTTAGACTTGCTGTACTATCAACAGAAGTGAAATTGTATCTGGAAAAGGTCATTGTGTGGAAATACACCATCGTGGCTTCTGTTAATCTTCTGATGTGTGGGATCCTTTTCTATTCCCCAGAATAGAAAACTACTGCACTGCAGGCAAAACACAAAGGCAGAGGAAAAAAGTTCAAGATTTTAATTTTTTACAACACAGAAAAAAGTCTCCTTTATAGTTCAAGAAATCTTATTAACCACCGTAATCAGTGTATAAGATGTACGGGCAGATAAAAGTTGTAATGCAAAGTTAAAGCAGATTATTGAGAAGTTAAGCAATTATTACAATGAATGTAAATAATTTATTTTCTAGATCTTAACTGCAACAATAAAGGAAATATATGAAATGTACATACAAGTTCTATCACAAGCATTCACATATATTTTTGTCAGTTGAAATTGTAAACCTATTTAGAATTATATCCTGTGCAAAACTCTGTGGGATTGTCTGTAAATCACTTTGTGTATTGCTTGTCTCTGCTGTTTCTTTTGTCTCTCTGGTAAGGGCAAATAAGTCTACACCCATGCCACCCATGCTTTCCAAGTTTTTCAGAAGCAGGAACAGCTAGAACAGATCTTTTGGGCCATAGTACTGTCTTGTAACTTTTTAAATTTTTCTATGTTGTATAACTATACTTTACCCTTTTCTTGAAAAACATACTCAGAAACATTCCTTGATGACCTTAAAAGTAATCAGTTATTTGTGGGTATTTTAAAGAATAATATTTATTGTTAAAAGCACAATTTTTAGGCAATTTCTTTTAAGGTTGTATTTTAATTAAGGAATAATCTGTTCATAAAGCTAAAACATAATTGCTTTGTTTTGGTGTCATTAAATAGAGGTTGATTAAAACATTGAATCTTCATAAGCAAACAAAAGTATACACAAATTTTAATCCATATATATGAAATTGACCATGATTTACTGTAGAGTTATGGAGATTCTTCTAAGGATCTTCTAGAAAATGGTTTGACTACTGAGTGAGGAAAATCTTTGAAAAGTGAACCTTTATGAAGTGCTTTTGCCTCTGTCAATACAGTGTGTACATTTGTATTGACTTAAGAAGTAGGCAGATCTTATTTGTGATATATATCAATGAAACTGTATTTTGGTTAATATTGTCCCTTTCAGTGTATATGGTACCTTTCAGACTTGGGATATATCTTTCATATATTACAAAGAAAAATTCTGAAAGTAGAAGGTTTCCTTAATCCAAATTAGTCCTGTTAGATTCTGCAGAAGGACAAATACAGACTGAAAGTCAATGACATTTCCATGGGTCTTATTCCATTTTAATTTGAAATATTGAAAACTAAGTTTATACATTCAGAAGTATTTATTTTCTTCTGGAATTGCTTCGTGAAGTCACAAATTCAGTTGTCTGTAAGGAAAATGCTATACAGTTGTTTTTATTGGCAGACTTGCTATTTGTTAAAGAAAATAAAAACTACTAGGCTTTCTTTTCCCTGCACCCTCAGCACTGATTTCAGCAGGAATAGTGTACTCAAACAACAACAACAGAAAATCCCTAGGTTATCACGTTATATTGCTTTCTCTGTGTGTACTTACACAAGCCCACAGTGAAAAAGCACAGCAGTAATACATTCAGGAGTGAGTGTTTGTAATATGTTAACTCTGATTTTTAGTTCTGTCATTAATCTGTAATTCACTCTAATAAGCAGAGACTATCTTTTACCCCAGGTAAAGATTTCTCAAATATCTCTCAGTTTTAGTCTATCAATAGCTGTCCATTCCCAGCTCTCTCTTTACTCCAGTCACTATACCACCTTTAGGTATGAAGCTGCAAAATCATGAATGCTGGCAGACTCTGGCAGTTGAAATTCCCAGTGGGGCATATAAAAGCATTTTGCAGAGATTCAGTGGGAAATTAGCTCTAAATTACTTTCTTTTTAAAGAAAGTAATTAAAGAAAGTTTTAAAACCCAAACTGCAGGATAAGAGAGTTATTTTATGTAATTATATAAAAGTTTGTAATATCAAATAGATTTATTTTGTGTGTGTAACCACCAGATGTATATTAAAGACTTTTTAATATTAGAGGTAGTTATGCTATGTGAGCTCTAGTAAATTCCCCAGATAATTTGTCTACTACTCAATAAGTATTATTTCTGCTCTGCAGAATCATCAGAATTCAGAGGTCTTTGCATGTAAGCACACAGATAAAATCAACTGTAGTTCTGTATGCAATATTAACAAACTAAACTTCACAGTACCTGGATGAAAATGTAGTATAGAAACAGGAGAAAGCCAAGAAGTTGTCAGAAGGAGTTACTAAGAAGTATTGTTTTTCATCCATAATAATTGGCAAAAATCCTGCTTGTTGCCAGTAAAAATATTGGAAGTTCCTCAGTGTTCTGTATGAAGAAATTTTTTTTCTGTAGTTTAGAGAGTCAAACTTTTCAAATTTTTGTGGAACTCATTTCTTCTTCAAGAGCTTAATTTTGTTTAATAGTAGTCATAAATCATGAAATGAGAAGGATAAGTTACATAACAGTAGCAGATTTTGATCTGTCTTGTCCTTAGCACTCATTGCCACAGAAGTGTTTTGTTTTATAATGTTAAATCAATAGCAGATCTCCATAACCTGGAAAATTTTCATGTTTGTTACTACCTATCAGTGTTCCTCTAAAGCTGGTAACAATTTTTCTTTCTGCATGCTGTCTTTCTGTTGGGATTCATTATGCAACCAGTGTATTTTTTGGAAAGTGTGTGATAGTCAGTTTTAGGTGAACCAGAAATAAAAAGCTCAATAGCACCCTTCATAGCTTCTCACTGTTGTTTATTCTGTACTGGTCCAGTTATATACAAACTTTTTAAATACTAGTGAACACCACAATTAATGTTGAATGATGTGATGGGAAATGATACTGGTTTGAACAATGTTTAATGTTATATATACAAGCAAAAATTCATTAGCCAAAATTCCAATCTTTTGAGATAAGAACATACTTTTTAATAGGAGACAGATGACTACCGGTATTTTGACCCCAAGATGCTACGAGGCAGTGACAGGTGAGTTTTGCTTCTTTCCTTTTACTCCATTAAAAGTGAAGAAAGTTAAGAAATCTATTTTATTTTTCTTGCTGACTACAAGTAATTATTTTAATCATTAATTCTAAGTCAAGACAGTTGGTCTTGAAGGAATTCACAATTGGGAACTTGGATCAATCAGATAAATTTTTATAACACTGCAAAAAAAATCTAAAAAAGTGAGTGCTAACATGTTCATTAGTCATAGGAATGTGCATTAATATTTAGCAATAATAAATGTTAGAGTTCTTCATAGTTGTATTGTTTGGTTTCTTAGAAACTTCGTGAGTTTTCACTGTTGTGTTAAATAGTCATTGGATAGTGCACCCAAATTTCCTTGTCACTTCGATTTTCCTTGTCAATTTTGATTTTAATACAACCCTTCTTTAGTAATTCATTAATAAGTTTGGGAAAAAAATGGTTAAAATTAGACTGCATTTACTTTTGTTTAGGTAGGTGCACATTTTATGTTCATGTGTATATGAAGGGAGGCTTGGATATAGTTTATTTTGCCAGTAAAAGAGAGGAAGAGGAATTACATCAGAAGTTTATAAACCTTGATTTTTGCTTTGTATCTTTAACTAATAATTGTCCAATAGTCTCACCTAATCTAACATCCTAGCAACAGAGAAGATAGTTAATTTCAATATTCCTTCTAATTAATAATTGTCATCAAACCTGTGGGGAAACAATCATCTCATTTGGTTGCACCACTTTATTACAGGATCAGTGAGGATAAAGTAGATCCAGGCTTGGTTATAGTTATTTGCATGAAAATTCTGTCTTTACTTTGTTCTTGAAACATGAAGAGGACATAAATTTCAGATGATATGTATGTTTTATTGAAAAGTGTTACAGATTATATAATTTCAAAGATAAGCAAATTATGAAATTATCAAAGAGAAAAGTACTAGTATTTTATGTTTCGTTTTGATTTCAGTTGTCACTGATTTGTGATGATTTTATAGCATTTTTGGTGGATTTTGTGCAAAACTAAAAAGATTTATTTTACTCAAGCTGAAGGGTTTTTTTTAATTTTTTGCCCACTCTGTATAGTTCTTACATTGCTTTAAACAATGTAGAAATATTCATTTACAGCAGTTCATAAATGTGGCATTTTGTGTAGCTGTAATAGTCGTCATAGGGAATAGTTTTAATTTCTGGTTTGGGATTTGTATGTCAACTCAAGTTATATTCCTTAAATCATATTTGGGCATGATAGCAAAACTCATATAATGGTTTGTCTAAGTTTCCCTTCAAATATTTTTGTAGACAATAAAAATATATGTTAGTTGTCTTGACAAAATAGTGATATAAAATAATATAATTAATGGATTTAATTAAAAAGTGACTGATTTTATTTTCTAATCTACTCTCATTTTAAGAAATACTGGCATTTCTAGTTACTATGTTTTAAATAGAGCTGTAACTGCATTGCTGTAATTCAGTCCTAGCAAAGCAGTATCTTTTTATCCTGTGTAAAGCCTACCTCAAGTATAAACAGGCTTTGTCCTCTGAAAGGATGACACAAAATGTGTGTGGATTTGTTGTATCATACTCAAAAAAAAAATGAGAGAATTGGGTAATGGTTCTAATGGGAAGTCTGTAGTATAGACAAAGCAACACATTAGAGACAGCCATTCATTCCATTTTAAAACCTATTTTTCTGATACACTGAAATCTGTGTTGAGTCAGTTGTTCTTGATCACTCAGAGAAAACATCTTGAAATAAGGAAAAGGTAATTTGAAGGGGAAAACACAGTGGTTTTAAGGTATGTTAGAACATAAGATGTATTTGACTACCTGGGACTGCAGGCCAGTACAGGACAGGAGGGCAGTGGTTGTGTGTGAGCAAAGGGCAGGAGAGCAAACTGACCCTTCACAGCTTTCCCCTTCCCCTGAAGGTGCAAGGTGATGGAGGAAAAGAGGTTTCTCCCCCAATACCTGCTACCTGCCTGTGTATTCAAATGGAGGAATCTGTACAACCCAAACTTGTAATTTCCCTCTTCCTCCCTTAATCATTCTGATCCTGCAAACCTACTGCCTATAGCAGTTTTTGAGATTTGGAAGCATCAGTATGTTTGTATGCAGGCACTGCAAACTGACTGGCTTACCCTGGCTAAGATTCCAGGAGGCAGGATTTCTAAGTGCCATGAATTGTACTAATGATGATCACATTTTTTACTCATTGTATTTGCTCCTAGGTAACAGCTCTATAGTTAGAGCTTTTAAACTATGGAAGAATTGTTGTCATAAAGCTTATTATTCAAACAGCAACACTAGAAATTATGAAGTAAAATTCCTATTTACTCATGTATTCAGTCCTATAGAATGAATGATTTTCCATAACAAATGGAAAGGCAGTTATTGTTGTATTTTATATTTTTGTCTAATATTACATAGTAGTCCGTAAATATGAAGGGTACATGATGTTTGTGTTATGCATTTCTATTAATGTATAATAAAATCTGTGTTCTATTTTTTATAGCTCAGTTCCAAGAAATAAAAATCCATTCCAGGAGGTAAGTCACGTAGAAATTATTTTTCAATGTTTGTGTGTTAAAAATAAATAAATCCTGAAGTACAATAATTTTTGATGATCATGATTAAGAAAATGAGAAGTCTTATTTGCAGAAATCACTTAGACGAATTAGTATTAAT
The DNA here is from genome assembly GCA_013400575.1 of Peucedramus taeniatus. Taxonomy (NCBI): domain Eukaryota; kingdom Metazoa; phylum Chordata; class Aves; order Passeriformes; family Fringillidae; genus Peucedramus; species Peucedramus taeniatus. The sequence continues at coordinate 85,013 of WBNO01021516.1, read as the reverse complement.
TATAATTAGCTGTTATTCTGAAGAATTTCATCTTCAAAGGACTATGTAAGTATTAACTAATACTGAAGAAAAAAAAACGTAGAAAATTTTCCTGAAGGTAATTACAGGGATTTACTAATATCATAATTGAGTGAGCAATTTAAATCCCCCATTTTTAGACCAGATTTTCAGAATGCTCTCTAGATTTAATTCTTTGTCCAGCCTTAAACAACAGCATTGATGTAAATGACTGTATTAAGGAGTCTCTGCATTTAAAGGAAAAAAAGAAAAATAATGAATGTTACCATTTCATACAAACGCCTGTAACTTTCAGTATTTTTCTACGTAAATATTTCCAAATAGAATAAGTCTTACCTGATCTTACTACCAAGTTTCATAAGCAAAATATTTGCCTTGGCAATATACAAATGGTTCTGATTTCTCATGAAATGTCCTAATTATCCTCAGGAACAAAAGGAATACCATGTGGTATTCTAGATACATATATGGCTACAGATAGTCATACCAAAAATGTCAGTAGTAGGATAAAGTCTATATAAAATTCATATAGTATGGTCAAAAAATTTTGGATAATGAATGTTAACAACAATAGTACAACTAATAAGTCTCCTTTTTCTAGTCATGAATTGTTCCCTTTTAAACACAGCCCAGAAAATACTGATGACTTTTACCTGTAATATTATAAATTATTACCAGTAGTAGGTGGGAAGGGAAAAAATGATGAAAAAGTATATTTCTTTATGACAGAAGTATTTTATTTGTGGCCCAAATAGACCCCCATGGAGATATTTTAACTCTTCCTGTGGTCACAAGAGACATCTCTGGACAAAAAAAAGGAACAGTATGAAACTGAATATGTATCAAGTATGTCTTAATAGAAGACATACTATGACATGTTAAAAGCTCTCAGCTTGCTATTCTGCATCCTACCAAAACTTCAGCTATCTTCTTTCAGACAGGAAGAAGTGGTTCTGAATCCAGTTCTTATATACTGCAGTGTGATTGTGATGATTTTTGTTGTAGGTTTAATTACCTGGTATATCACTACTGAAATTTTAAGGACTTGAATGCATAATCTAATAATATGTCTGTTGCCTTTTAGGCCATAGTGTTTGTAGTTGGAGGAGGCAACTATATTGAATATCAAAATCTTATTGACTACGTAAAGGTATGTCTACCTCTCTTAAGTCCTTAACTTACTGATAGAAACCAGATAGAGCATGTCTTCTGTAATACTTAGTATTTAGAAGACAAAGACTATGAAATTAGCCTTAACATCCTTATTCTATACAGAGTCTGGGAAAAAAGGAATGTAAGAAACCAGTAGAAATTGTGGCTTACTAATTCAGACCAACAAAGACTTACTGTTTCTGGTATTTTGTTCATGTTGCTCTTTGGAGTTGAGTAAATAAACTCTATTCTCTTTTATTTTGTGTTCCTACACGCCAACGTGGTTGAAAACTGTCAGGAGATGGAGCAAACTGAATTAACCTGTTTTAGAGTTGTGTTAGGAGTTTTCATGTGCTGGTGTTAAAGCAGCTGTAGCATATCATAATCTTAAAAGTAAGGAACTGCTCAGAATTGTATAGTTTTCATAAATTTTGCAAAAGAGATACCCCAGTGCTTTTTTTTACACAACTTTGCAGTATGCAGTCAGTTCAGACTCAGACCTGCAGATAAGAGCATTTTATTGTATGAGAATCTTACTTGAGCATAAAGTATGTTGTTTCAGAAACCAACATAATGCCAATACTATGCTACCTGTTAAAGAAAATATCAGATTGGCACCGATATCTAAGCATTTATTACTTACCCACAGTTAGAAGTTTTCACTACTGTGTTAATAAAAGCTCATCCTTGTTAAACTGCATCATTTAATTCTATGTAGAAGTCATACAAGGTGTCATATCCACAAGTAAGGAAACATGTAATCAACTATGTAAAGCTGGTGTAACAGATTTAATTTCTCTGGTTCCAACTGGCCAGACTAGCGGAACACATGTATATCAAAAATCAGTGGATGCAGAAAAATAACGAAATCATTGCAGTTCTTGGGAGGCAGAAGTGGTATTCAAGCACCTTCCAGGAATTAAAAAAATGCTGAAGTAACCTTAGTAAGATTCTGAAGAAGGTAATAAATTATTTAACAGCAGCAGCACACCATTCTTTCTTCCCGACCTTAATCTTGTTCATGGTACAGTTGTCCTGTCCTCTGGTAGACTGGATTGAGGCTTTTCATACATGAGAGTAGATATGGAGCATTAGTCATTGAAAAACAGTTACTCTACAAAGTACATGAGAGTTTGAGTCCAGGTAAATTTTGCAGAATGCAAAGTCAGAAGGTGTGTGCTGAGTTTCTCCCTCTGACAGGCAGCCATTTTGAAACAGAGCTGATCTGGATAGAGGACAGGATAGGAAGAGAAATGTAAGTTAAAGAAATCATTTAGATTTGGCTTAGCACTCATCACTATCCTCAATAACAAATTCAGGGAGGCATTTGCCTGTGGCAGAGTGTACTGTCAAACATTTAGCTTGCTCCTTAGTCTACCCAAAGCCTCTTTAGCTACTATATTGATTCAAAAGAGGATGACTATTTGTTACTTCCTATTTAAAAAAATCTTCTGAATCCCCTAGAGGTTAGTTCCCTTCCTTCATTGTAGCTGCATGCTGACAAAGCTGAGGTTTGCTCTGTGTGTGTATATACAGGGCACTGGTGTGATGACAGATTAAACACTCAGCACTTCATACAAAGTGTCAGGAAGCTGAAGCTTCAGAGGAATAAGAGGGCAAACAGGAGGTCATTTGTCAAACAGAAGGAGCTGAAAACTATGGAAATGGTAATGTTAGATCTTATGGAGAGTCAGAAGTTGAATGTACTCTTTCTTCTTCTGGAACCTGTGAACAGAGGTTTTTCATCACAGTTGTCACAGCTGAAGGGTGCTGTATGTTTCTCCACTCAGACTGTGTACTTGAGCAGTGGGAGATGACCTCCCAGGGGGGAAAACTCCCTCACCTTTATTCCACTTAGCCCTTGGCTAATGAAAACTTTTATTCTCCCTCCCACCACCTGGGAACCTGCGTGCCTCTCCCAGGTAACACTTACAGTCTTATCCAACAAAATGTGCTTTTCCATGTGGTAGACTTCCAGCATCTATTGTTTCCACAGATGTAGCTTATTAATTATTCTCAAATTCAATCAGTCTTCCTCCAGAATAAAAAAAGAGAAAAATCAACAGCTCTGTTCTTGCAAGCAGATACCACAGGGAATTTATTCACGGCTTTATTTTTCTAAGCACTATCCATTTTGCCAGTTTGCTCCTGAAAGCACAGAGAAAGTATTTTAAAACTTTCTAAAACAGGAAGCAATGTTCATTCAGCTTTTGACATTCCGGGATCTTTTTGTTGAAGAATTAAGAGAAACCTTCAAATCTAATTATTTGTAGTTTTGTGCTAAAATGGACTATCTCACAATGTCAAAAAGCAAATATTTATACTGCCATTGAGGTAGATTGTGCCTTAAAATAAATGTATTGTCCAAGTTCAGATCAACATGCTGAAAATGTGTCATCAAAATTGCAAGCCATAGGGAGCCTCCAGGAGGAGGCTAGCATATTGTTGTGTGCAAAAGAATTTAGTAGATCCTGCAATTTCCCTCTGTAGATGCTTTTAAAAGTACTGCTTGTTAATCCTCTACCACTCTGTTAAACAATTGATTTCCTATGGACTTTTCTTTTTTAGGGTAAACAAGGCAAACATGTCCTGTATGGCTGCAGTGAACTTTTTAATGCTGCACAGTTTATAAAACAGGTAGATAATTTTGATAACCTCTGTAATATTTATTCTTTCTTTATCTAAGAATCAGCTATGTAAGTTGATTTATATAACTCTAGATCTCCATGGATTTTTACTGAAAAAAAACTCAAATTAATCTGTGAAAGATTAATGCATTTTACCTATTTTTATTTGCTTGAAGTGGGGTTTTGAAGTCATTGTTTTTAATTAGCTGTTGAAGGCCTGTAATCAGTGTGAGTTCACACAGGTAATGCAGGTAAACAAGTTCATAATAATTGTCTTTACATTAATCCTACTGAAAAAAATTGAGTGAGTTCTTGGAACTTTCACAAACAGCATCTCTTTCCAGGGTTTTCTTGCAACTTTCCCAAGTTACAAGATGTTTAAACATTTGTCCTGGTTTATAAATATCTACAGATATATAGATATAAATGTACTGGCCTGGTGGGAGCTTGATGTCCATACCTATACTAAACTCTGTCTTTTGGTGCTGTTAAAGACATCATTACTTCTCTATGCCTCATTCCAATACAAAAAAAAAATTATTCATGGTGGTCAGCAAATAGCAGTCCTTCAGTCGCTGTCACCACCCATGGTTTTATGTCCTACTAAGATGAGAGTAAGTTGTTATTCAAAACTGCATTTTAAAGAACTAAATTAATTCTTGTTGCACTTCAAGGAGACAAATGGTACTTGTTAGCTTTTTACTCCTCATTCAGCTTAATTAACAATTTTTTATTGTCTTGACTGTGTACACTGTACCATCATGAGATACATTCATGAAAATTTGAAGCTCAGGCCTTCTCCTCTGAGGTTATGAATTAAATATTCTATCACCAGAAGACATTTGGTTCTCAGAGACGAACAAAGCATATAAGACAGAAATATTTGCTGTATGAACTGGATATTAGTTTGACTGAAAGAGTAAGATTAGCAATCTAATTGCTTCTTTCTCTTCATGTTTAGCTGTCCCAACTTGGCCAGAAATAAGGCTGAAACACTATTACCTGGATGGAAACGTGACAACAGAGAATTGTTACAACATTCAGATATCTTCATATCTTTAATTTTGTCATTATATTAAAACTTAAACCCATTTCATTAATATGATAACTTTTAAAAAAATCTGTAATTAATACGGTGTATATCAGCATTTCAGAAATAAAACTTAAAACTTACTGTGTTTTTGGTGGAGTTCAGTTTCACTGTTAATGCATTTTTATTGCAGTACTAGCTATGGTATGTGACAGAACTGGCTGAGAAGTCTGGCATTTTCAAGTTCTTATATGTAAGTTTCTGATATGGTAAGCAGGGCAATAGCTCTAAGAAAAGGTCAAGTCTGTCTTTAGGAGTTACGTTCTTCTTGAAAGCCAGAATATCTCTATTTAACAAAATTCAAAAGAGCAGAACTGCCTTTCAGGACCACAGACAAAGAGCCTTAGTGTAAGAGAACTACATCTAGTTCTTACCCTTTTATTTTACCAAAGTCATTTGATTTGTGCAGCCTTTGCATTACAGTCGAAAGATGTACTGGAAGATACTTTCAGTACAAGTTTCTGGTACGGTAATTTAACTTTTCCCTTAAGGTTAAGAGAAAATTGCTTGCCAACACAGTCAGTTTCAAACTGTAAAACTGAAATGTTTAAAAATTTTCTTCTGCACTTTTTATTGTAACTGCTTTGACTGTTATGTTTGGGAAGAACCTAAGTCACACTCACAAAACAGCTCTTAACTTGTATAAGCACATATTTAAAATACAATTTTTAACAATTTTATTAGGTAGGAGCAGTTTAGTAGTTTAAAGAATCGAGTAATGGTAATTCTGGAGAATTATCATTGCTTATCAAAAAACATAGCAATTTTTTTTTTTGTAGATGGAGGTCTCTGTCTTTAGAAACCACCTTATGGAAGCAGCTACTGGTGAAGCAATAACATGACTTCAAAACAAGGCCTGACACACTCAAAAAGTGAACATTTCTTGTGGGTTTATTAGCAAGCTGTGAGAATACTGGCTTACTGAAAATTTTTCAGTAGTGCTTTTTGCACTGTTTTTCAATGTTTAATGTTAGTTTTGCACTAAACACAATGCCCTTTTCCCAGCTAGATTGTTTTTCAGAACATCTGTACAAGAAATGCAGTTGATCTATTCCTTAAAAGTATCACAAGAATAATATGCGTAATCTAGACCATGTTATCAAAAAGTGATTATGTTATTTAATTATGTAAGTGTTGTACTCTACTCCACAATACTGCTATAAATTTCTAATTTTGCCAGGTCAATAAATGTATTTACTATGGTGTTCATTGTAGTTGTTGCATGTGAACACTGTCCCAGATTTCAATAAGCAAGGACTCATTGTCATGTGCAGTTTGTCATTCTCATTCCATATATATACACATATATATGCTATATTTGTTAGCAAAAACAAGGCCAAAGTGTGTCAGAAAACAAAATTACTTTTAAAGTGTTTACCACTTCTTGTGGGAGTTCGTTCCAGGCGCTTGAACTAATCCCTCCTCAACTGTGCTTCCTATGCAAAGAGTTTTAACCTTGCAGCTGACAACCAGCTTATGAAAAATCTGCTGCTTGGTTTTTGTCCAGATCTTGGCACTGCTCAAGTGCTGCTTGGCACTTGAACGAGAAGCACTCCTAAATCCCAGCTTACAGAATTTGCTTTTGCAGTAAACTGTGTAAAGATAGAGGAATTTACTTTGGTGGCTACATTCAAAAATCTGTTTTCTGTCTTTAGTGCATCTGGAGACAGGTTTTGTTCATGCCCAGCTTTATAACTGGATCTTCAGGTCTGCTGTGTGAGCAGGCACTGGTCAGTTTGGGGCTCAGGCTTAAAAAAAAAAATACAATTTTTGTACTTCAAACATTCTTCACCATCTCCAAAACAGTTTTCTGGTTTAGTTGTAATAGTAGCCCTGAAGATCTCTGTTACCTTTAAGTTGTGCATGTACTGCTCTGTCCCTGTAACAGTGTTCATACCTCATGCTTCTTTCTTGCTAACCTAACCTGAATTATGGCATGCAAGCTTTTGTTACATGGCCCTTTTTCCCAAGTACCTCTGGATTTAGGAATGTGGAAGTTTTTACAAGAAGTCTGGTTAATCTAGGGGCAAACAATGTTAAAAATAAGCTCTCTCTTTGGTAAGCTGCTTCAGTTTATAGCTGTCACAGTGTCCTTCGTGTCCTCAAAGGTCCCTCAAAGGCCTGTGCTTAAAGGAGAGGTTATGCCTTGCTCAGTGAGTCTTTTAAGTAAAATTGCAGCATTCATGTTGCTAATAAATATTTTAGTTGCTGCAAGGAAGACTGGTGAGGTTTGGAATTTTTCTAGCCCCTTCTCTGTTGATAAAGCTCTGACAGGGCCAGCTGGTGAGGCAGCATCAATGGCAGTGCCAGCTTCTGGCACAGCAGCTCCAGCTTCCTCATCTCAGGACAGGCAATTCTTCATTGGCATCTACTTTCCCATTTAGGTAAGTAAAGACAGCACAATGATGAGTGTCAAGTGCTGTACCTGTTCTCAGGAAGAAAATTAGCAAAGTAGCAGTCTGGTCTTCAGCTGTGGAAAATGAACAGTTGATCTTTCAGCAACTATGGACAGATCTTACAAACAGTTGCACGTACTTCAGAATACATGCACATTTTGAAATTATAGCCCTTTGCTTGCTTTCCTGTTTTAATTTGAATGTTTTAGAATATTTAGGTGGATATTTTGTGACTTAATGGTAAATTCAGTGAAAATCCTGGTTTTTTCAGAATTAGACATGCTAAAAGAGTAACAATAAAAAAATTAAACTATCAGAATAAAGGAAAGAAGCTTCTGGAGAGCAGCACTTCATTTAAATGGCCTTATTTGTATGATACTGTCTGATGCAAATCAGATAAAAATCTTTCGTAGGCCAGAAGTAAATTTTGCTATTGATTGATGGTGTTTCTATCAATTTGAATGGAATGTAAAATAGCAGGTTTTTCCCAAAACCCGTAAGTTCTACAGAGAATGGGAACACTCCTGTCAGTCACAGTAACAGAGCCAACACAGCTGTGCATGCACAGCTTCAGGACTGGAGCTGAACAAAGGGCAGCATTCCTCTTTCCACTTAAATGATAGATTCCAAAATGGAATTGCTTAATGGTTGGTTCAGTGTGTTTGCTACAGCAATCCTATGAAGCTTAGGAGGTTAAAGGTTTATAAGTGGGTACATGGAAACTTACTTCAGAACTACCACAACTGCATTCTTGAGATCTGGAATAAAAGGTGTTGGGCTGGAACAACACCATATCCCTTATTTACTGACAGTGGAGACACCCACTCCCTCCCTTTGCTTGGATCACTGATTAGTTGTGACTTGTTGCTGACAGATGGCTCTGCCTCAGAGAAAGCCAAGCCTGGCCAGTGTTCTAGTGGTACAGAAAAGTTAGCCACAGTGTCAGTGAATTCTATGTCACTTCAGAGATCAGAGAAGATGCTAATATTTCTTACTGTGAATCAGTAGATTAATTGACCCACTTCTGTTTTATTTGGAAGTGGCTTAGTAACCCTATTCTGTGCAGCAGTTGCAGTTGTTTTCAGTAACATTCAGATATATTCTGCTCCTTAATATGGTCACATGTCACTGCAACACATACCATCCTTCAACAGCATACAAAAACCTGCATATTGAATCCACTAATGCATCTTTTTTCCCTACAATTATAAACCATTAAGTAGTTAAATTGCCACTGGAATTTTAAATTCTAATGATAAACTTTGTATCGTTACCTGCTTGTGTCTTTCCCCTCATGTAAACCAAGTGGGACTAAATTTCATATTCCTAAAATGTTAAGTTACTCCAGCTCCTTCTCAGAATTGCATAGATTGACTTGCTTGATTTGGTAATGTAAGAGTGATCTTTATCCTGTGAAACCAAACTCATATGCCCAAAAGCCTAAGAACTATCCATTCCAGGTCCTATTTCACTCTCCCCATTTCATGTGTGCATTTCTATTTCTGGCAACACAAAAGGGATAGATCAAAGGCATACTGCTTTTACAGAAAATTGGTTTTAGCACCTCAGCATGGACAGGTAATACAACTCATTTACTGCTCTGAAATCTTACTTGGATCCTGCAGGTAGCATGAAAATCAGTGGATGAAAATTAAGTCCCAGAAGGGGTATGTAGCTTTCCTTAACAATAATTGCTGTGGATTATTTTAGTAGTTCCTGACAGGAGCACAGTTCTCCAAGTGTTTCCTACAGCTAAAACTATTCCCCCACCTTTTTCTCCTTCCTCAAATAAATTTTTATCTTCTCTTACATATTGGCTTTCCAAGGTTGTCAAATCATACTGAAGATACAGTTTAAACAAATTGTTCCTATTGTTCCTATTTCATTTTGCAGAGTAAAATTACACAGGTCAGGTCAAATAATTTTTTGTGTGATAGACTTAATTGAGCTGTTTAATTTGCTCCCTGAAATTACCGAGGACCATTTGTACATTCAGCTAAAATGGCAAAGCTTCCTGGGCTCTTCTTGCATCTCTAAACCAGGGGAATAATTGCAATACGTTGTGTAAGCTGCCAAATGACAGTGGGAATTCTGTTCTGAAATGTTTATTACATTGAATCTAATATATGTTCTCTAAAGACTTTTTAAACCATAAATCAGCACATATATATTTTATCTGTTTCAAGTGCAAATATCTATGTTTGTACACTTTTTCTATACCATAATATGCATCATATGAAATAGATTGAATAAGGTGAACATTTTTTTCCATCTACAAATCCCTTGGGATCAGTATCTTCCTACTTGGTTTGTTCATTCTTTTATGCTGCATGTTCCCTGTGTCCATAACAAGGTCTCTCCGATCAGGTCACAAAACAAAAAAAAAAAAAGAGGGAGAGATGATGGATTATGACACAAAATGTTTCACAGGTAAGCACACTTTTTTCATGTAGAGCTTGTGTTATAGCGAAGCTAATTGGATTGCCAGTTTTGCTAGCACTGAAATAAACCCTCTCTTTTCTATATGTCAGAGAAGTGAAACACAGCTGGTGCCATTTTTTCTTTAGATTCCCTTACCAGTATGTTCCAGTCATCTCAGAGGATGCCTTTTGCTTCATTTTCCTGGGATTGTTGACAGCTAAACTGCTGAGCTCCAGCTGGGATGTAAATTCACCCTTGACCTGGAACATGAGTCCATTCCCACAGGTAACTAATCAGCCATGGGCCCCATTCAGATATAATTTGAATTGGTGACTCACAAGGAAAGATACCTACTCCTAAATGTCATAGTCTGCTGCAGTACTGAGGATATTTTTAGTCTTCCCAGGGAGGAAAGCTTTGGCTTTCCCTCACTGTAATCATGCTTTGATGAGCTCTTTGAAAGCAAACAGTGTGAAGATAAACACTAAACACAGGGAAGGTAACTATATAAATCTACTTTCTGTGGTATTTATACCTCTGTCAGGCTGGAAATCACCTTTATCCTATGAGAAACAAGTGATAGTTTGAAGAACAGGGAGGAAAAACCCTTGTGTGATGCTGTGGGACTGTTCTGAAATTCTTACAGGGAAATTGTACAAGTCTTTACTGACCACATCACCAGCTTGGTGATGTTTCTGCAGATCACACTTCTCCCCAGGAAGGCATCTGTCAACCTTGCTTTACATAGGACAAGGACAGCACTGTTTCACCAATGTGAAAACAGGTGAACCTAAAAGAGGTCACTTCTGCAGAGCCAGTTTAAGGGGTTTTTAATGATAATACCTCTCCCTTATTAGTTAGAATTAATTTTCTGTCTTTTTCTAATCTCTCCCCCTCTCAATTCACTGCAATATCAATGATCAAAAGAACAGTCCCTATACTGTAGGACTGGATCCTGCTTTGTCAAACGGTCAGTGAAAACTTCATGAAATCTGATGTTTTGTAATTGTGGCAGTCAAATCATAAAGAAACAGTGATGTTTTCCAGATTGCTTCTCCTCCTTTAGGTGTCATTAGTAATTTGTTCTGCAATTGTCTTGTCCTGGCCTGGCCTCCCTGTGTGCAGTCTGTCTGGTCAGATCTGAGCTTCAAGTGCCAAGCTCACCTGTATCCCAGCCAGGCTCCAGTGTCCCAGCAGAGACAAGGATTTAGCCTCAAAATACTTGTAGTGATACCTCAGAGGAAACATGTAGTTCCCTTCCCAAACCCACAGAAATATTTGTACAGCTAAAGTTCCTGAAGCAAAAACACATCACATTTAGAAGAATCCTTTGGCACAACATGACCTTGCTTTCTGTTACCTATTTCTAATAAACACACATTTTGGGAACAAAAACAGTGCTAAGAAAATAAGTGCAACTGGCTACAGAAAGGATGAGATTTGGACTGCATTCTTTGGAAATTTTCACAGTAAGATATTAAGGACAAATGTCTCTATAATTTAGTTAATATGCCACATTTTGAAGTTGTTTATATATATATATATATGTATATATATATATATATATATACTTTTTCTACAATGGCAACAGAAAATCTAAGGGACCTTTAGGTGTAATCACTGAAAAACAATTTTCATTGTCCAGTGTGATAGGGATTGGTAACTGAAGCAGTTTCAGCCTATAGAAGGAAATATGAAAGGAAAATGGAGAACGAGGCCATTCCCAAGGCATCAAGGTGTAGAGATCACACAGGCAGCAGTGTGTGAAGGGGGAGGGATCGTAAAAAGACTCCAGCACAAGTCCAAGGGGAGATTCTCTCCTAAAATGAAAGTAAAGGAGAGAAAGTAGTCCTACCAGTCAGCAAACCTCCAGAGACACTACACAGGCTCCCATACCCTTCCCAGCCATGAGCAGGGGACCAAGATCAACAGTGAGCTCCATCCCAAGGGTGGTCCCAGGACAGAGACCTTCTCTCTCCCTTCCTTCTCTCTCCTTCACAGGAAGATGGCCAGGGGAAGAGCAAAGCACTGTCATAAGCCTCGAGTGACCACGTATGGTTGGTAACATCGGTCACCAAACAGAGCCAGGAGGGAAACTCCAGCATCTAAAATGACACCATGCTGAGTCAGGTATGAGACTGGGTCCACACTGGCATTCTTCTCTAGAAGAATCAGTTCCCAAGGAACCAGGAATAAATTCACATCTTTAGGCCCAGTACCGAATACCAGGAAAAGACGAATACTGCCTCTACAAAGAGTATTTGTTGTCCAACTATAAGCACAAAGAAAATGCAGTTCAAGTAGCTACAGGTGCCTCTGAAATCTGCCACAGCTCCAGTTCCACCTTATTAAAATTTGTGGGTATATGAAATAAAGGTGGAGACAAAAAACATGAGGTTGATCCTACAGTTGTTTTATTGGAAATCCCAGATTGAAAAGAAAACAAAATCTCAGCCATGTCCACGTATCAGACAAAAGTTGGATATAAATTAAAGTCATCTTTTGCTACAGATACAGATACAGTACAGCTATTTTGAAAGAAAGCACACAAAAACATCAGTTTATGCCAGTGGACTGCCTTGCAATGCACACAATCAGGTTCACAAGTCTTTTGAAGAGACTGGTTCTCCTACAAGGATACACAGCTCTGTGAGGATCAAATTCTTGTAAAATAATGAAAGACCAAAAGGCAAGGAATCTTTAACTGCAGCATCTTATGCTGTTTTGTATGTTCTTTTGTTCATCCCCAAATTCATCAAAACTCATAAGAAGCATCAATACTTTATGTACTATAATGGCAGACCTGCAATATATGTTCCACACACAAATTTCATTATTAAATACAAAACATGGTTTTAACAATCTTAACATTTTCCATATCACATTTATAATTAGATTAATGTGTTGACTTCCTTATGAAGTGCTTTTATTTCATTACAAGCTTGAAAGATCCTCACATCTAAATTTAAGAAGTCAGTAGTCAGTTGTTTTGAAACAGGAAGAGTTGACATGATGATGTGAATTAAAATAAAATTATTACTCATCAAATTACATCAAATTATTTTGCTTGCTATTTACTTTAAACCTGACTGGTAGGTCGGTGTTATGGGCTATACTTTAAATGGAATGCAATTAACTTGAAATAGATTTTTTTATTATTATTTTAATAAAAGTGTTTTTCATAACTCAGTGTTCCTTTTTCCTTTCCCCACTGTGATCAAAATGAAACTGTCTGAAAGTTCATCTGGCAGAGGAAATGTTGTTTCCAGTTTGCCTACAGATACAGTCACACTAGGGCTCATAGCAGATGCTTTTGCAGGCAGTCTTTAAACTTTGCCATTTCAGAGGCAAGCAGTCTTGATCAAAGGATGAATGAAAAGAAAGGCCTCAGAAGATTCCTTCTCAGCCAACTATCTCCAAAGGATCCTCTCAGGTTATGAGCTCTCTGAATCCCAAAGCTACCTATAGTTTTTATTTTTATCTTCTAAATTTCTAGACCTGTAGACCTAAAAGCAACTACCAATCTTCCTTGTAGATTAAGCATACTTCATCTTGTTTCTCACACTACCTTTGAGGAAAGAGGGAAGGGCAATCACGGATGGAAGCCAATGCTGTACTGTAAATACCCAGCTGATCTGGACACCTCCCCATGGCACAGTGTTGTCCCATGGACCACAAAAGAGGTTATGTTTGTAGGAAGAATGCACATTACTTGTTTTGAGAGCTGTGGATGCAGAACAGAACCCAAAGAGCAGCAAACATTTCGCGTGAGGGTGCAAAGAGCAAAGGGAAAATGCACCACAGCCACCCCTGTGAACACTGCCCTTGTTTAGGCAGTGGGGCAGCAGCATGGGGACAACATGGAATGGGAGAGCCGTATGCACGGTGGGAAACAAACATCCAAGAGGAGTAAACAGCCACTGTTTGAGTTAGAATAGCTCTTAACTGGAAACTCTAAAAGAAAAGATGTAAAAGAAAGAACTGGCACGCACGCATACAGAATTATCCTTGTAGAAGGAAAGTTTTTCCTACTTCAAGAGAAAAGGGCCCTATTTTACTGAAATGAAATACTGGCTACTTAATAGGATTTAACAGAAAAGGAAAAAAGGATCTGAGAACAATGTATCTATTATAGCCTTGTTTTCCAGCAGATGTTTTGAGGTGACACAGAACAGTTTAGTGGCTGGGTGTTCTGTTTTAAAGACCATGCTGTGAGTCGTTCCGGAACAGAGCTATTTTGGCTATACAGGGCTCTTAAATTACCATTTTGAAAGTGTGCTTAAGCTAGTAAGCTATGTGTAGCTAAAGACTTTTGTTTGAGGAATAGGGGAAGGAGGCCAAGAAAGGTACCTCCAAAAGGAAAATCAGCTTTATCAAATCCAAGGGCACAAAAAATACTAATCTTATCTGTTTTTTGACACATCACTCTGCAGCTTTAGTAAAATAGCATATTTTACTTGAATTCAAAACTAACACCTCTAGCATGTAGAAAAAGAGCTTTTTCCTTGCAAAAATATTTTTGCAACAATCAGGTGTCTGAATGTGCTTCCCGAAGAATGAGCACATGAAGAGAATAATGATGCTATAAACTATGTCTGACCTTTAAACAGCTCTCATTTTGAAACAGGCCTTCACTGAAGCAATGGCACTATTCACAATGAAAAAAATTAACCAAGGTTGCTCAGCATGAACTTACCTTCCAGAAGTTTGAATAAATGAACTGCTATTTAAGTAGAAAAAAAACCCAGAAATTTCCCCATCTCATTAGTTCTTCCTATGTGACAGAGGCCTGGAAATGATTGCAGGGCCAATCTGCAGGTACCTGCACAGTTCTCAGACTGTGGGCCGTTGGTGTCCAAGTCCTACCCAGAGCTTCTGCAGGTTTGTGGACAAAAAAGCACTTTATTTGACTCTTCAGAGCCCACCATAAATGTGTTGCTGACAAGCCTCTGTTCTTGACTGGCAACTTTCACATCAATCTGATTGAACTACTTTCAGAGCTGTTCTTGCCCATCTCTGCCTGAAAAATCCTTGGCCAAAAACCTTGTCTTAATGCTGTTCCACCATCAATACTTTTATATAAAAAGATTAAAATAACATAACTTCAAATTTCTCTACAGCAGCAGAAGCAGTAAAATATTCAAATACATATGCTATAATTTAAAATGAAGATATGTGTTTATGGAAAAAAAATTATTATGGCCAGCAATGCTTACTGCTGTACTATTACTTCTGTCTACAGCAACCACTTGGAAAAGAGCACTCTTTTTTAGAGGTTAAACACACAAAGCTATCTAATGTTCAAGCAATGCCTTTGTGAAAAGACACCTATCCAGGAGCTGTAGAGCCACCTCTGAAGACACTCAGTTTATCTGAAGTCCTGAGTTAATGCCATGAGCTTTTGAATTCATCGTGTTTCTAGTAAGAAGTCCAAACATTTGAGAATAATCAGCTGAGCTAAATCTATTTAAAATCCCAGAAATTGCAATCACAATGCAAATCACAGGAGAAAGACACTTTCTATAGTTCCTGTCTGAGGGGTGAAGCAGTCCTGATACAAACAGGACATTGTCCAGCTGCATGGGCCCATGTGGTGTCTGTGCTCCTCTTCCAGCAGCCTCTTTGGTAAGCAGCAGCGTGCACTGCAACAAGCTGACACACAGACAGCCACCATATTCTGCCATTAAGTCAGTTAGAAACTACACAAATGCTTAAATTATTGCACCTATTAAAACCTTTGATGGTCAGCTTAATTGTTGCCATCAATAACAAAGAAGTTACAGACACCACCACTACCAAACAAAACTCCAAACTATTGGTATCTATGCAAAGAGTTCACTAAGAAAATTTTAACAACCTTAAATGCTTAGCAATAACAAAGAGAACTTAAAACTGTTTTCAGCCAAGTCTGTTGCAGGTTTGTGTTCATTGTCTCCAGGTATCATGTATTCTGAGTTGAGGCATTTGCAAATTAGTTTGATTTCACTAAAACATGAACATGCTATATATAAAATCAGATTTTTCAAAAGGGCTCATTATTATTTTAATTCTACTGCAAGTGAAGTCAGAAAAACACAGGAAGCAGCAACAGCCATACTATAGAGATCAGGCATCCATCCAGTCAACACCTCCAGCCAGGTCAGTACCAGCAGTTTCAGAGATAAAACATTTCTGCAGCCCAGAACTAATGCAGGTTCACATCCACGGTTGACTGATGCCAACAAATTAATCCAAGCTACCTGTATTTCATAAGGCATACTCAATGATCTTAGAGGTCTTTTCCAGCCTTGGTGATTCTATGATTCATAGCCAAAAAATCTTGTCATTATGATTACTCTGTTTGAACGTTTGATCTCACTGATATTTTGCAGAGAGGGCAGCAGTGTCCTAGCTTGCTTGAATTTTTCTTTTTAATCACAGGTTTAAGGGTAGCAGTCAAACTACAGTCCAACTTAAGTCCTTCTTGAAAATTTGTAATAAACATGCATAAAACACACAGTCATTTTTTCCAAGGAAAACTATAACACCAACTGCAGGTTCAGAGCTATGCATTTGCAAACACCGAGGGCAGCACAGCAAAAATCTCCGCCCATGAGACAAAGTAGTGGGAGATTGTCTTGGTTTGAAAGACAGGTACCTGCCAGCAAAAGCTGGAATCTCCCTTTGAATAGAGAATGTAAACCCCCTCCCTCAGATTATTATAATTTTGCAATTGGAGGCTCTCAGGCAAAGATTTGGGAGTGGGAATAACAGTTCTTTACTAGGAATATTAGACAAAGCAAAGACAAATACAAATGTAATAGCACTAAGAGACAAGCAAAAACAAAGAAACAACAAAACCTCAGAAAATGCCCTGACAGAGTCAGGGATGTGACCTGACACCCTGGGTATCAGGGCGGTGAAAGCAGTCCAGATGAAATCCTCCTTGAGCAGTAAATGCAGTTCTATGAAGTGAAATAGTCCTGTATGAGAGTCCAATGGTGGAGAAAAATGTGTTCAGTCTTCCTCTGGAGAGAAATCCAGTGGAGAGAGAAAACAAGCAGGGTCCCCTGGTACTCCAGTCCTTTCGGAGCGGTGTCCTCGGACCAAACTGCTGCTCACTGCTGTTCCCCCGATAAACCTGCTGCCTCCTTTGTTTAAGTCAAGTATCCATAAAGTACCCAGCAATTAGTTACCTAGCAAACCACCAGGAAAAAATTCCACAAACACAAAAGAAACAGATCCAACCCCCAACAGAGATCAACTGCAATATCCCACTCACCTCTCCTACTTCCTCACAGTTGAATAAAAGAACAGAAATAATGAGTCTTCTAAAAATCAAATGCGTTGGCAGCTGTGGGAAACAAACCCAAAATTTAAAAGGATGCTGCCTCCACTAATGGGTCACTTAGGTATTGTTCACAACCATAACAGTCAGAAAAAAATATGCAATTTAAATGCAAGGAAATTCTTAGTGTCTTTATTTTCTTGAAAGTGTGAATTGTATATGCTTACTAATCCTAAATGTGACTTTTATAATTTCAGCTCTTATTATGCTGCTTCTAGGAAACTAAATCATAGAATGTTTTGGACTAGAAGAGAGCTTAAAAATTACCTAGTTTCAAACCCCATGCCATGGGCAGTAACATCTTTTTTCAGACCAGATTGCTCAGAACCTTGAGCATTTCCAGGAATGGGACATTCGCAGCTTTTCTGGGCAGCCCCTTCACCACCCTCTTATTGAAGAACTTTTTCCAAATATCTAATCTAAGCCTATCCTCTTTCAGTTTGTCCTTGTCCTGTCTCCTGTCACTACCTGCTCTTGTAAAAAGCTCCTCTCCAGAACTCTTATAGGCCCCTTCAGGTACTGGAAGACTACAATTTGGTCACCTCAAGGCCTCCTCTGAAGCTGAACAGCCCCATTGGCATTTCATTACAGGAGAGGTGCTGCCTCCCTCTTATCCTCTTCTGGCCTCTGGACTCACTCCAGCATGCCCATGTCCTAAGAAGTACTAAAATTATTTCCCTATTAATGCTAATGGTATCACCCATTGCTGACTGGCTAATTTCCTCCAGACAAATGACTCTACCAAGTTCTTTTCTCTCTTTTCTCTGCTCACTCACCAGACAATTTTCACACACATATTTTCTTTCTCACTCACTTGTGACAATGAATGCCACTTGGCATTCACTAAAATAATAAAAAAAAATCAGCATCCTTGTAAGGGAATATTTATTTTTATTTAGATCTCTACTAGTATCTTAATCCAATCACATTATATTAGAGCATCAGATATGGCAATCTTACAATACATCCTCTGCCTTCAAACACCTCTCTCAGGCTAGCAAGGGTAACAATGCATTTTTCTGCCCCTCTTCTTTGCACATCCATCCATAGAGACACCCACCTACTGTCAGGCAAGGGGACTAGTCCATGCCACAACAAACTAATTGTTTCAATTAAATGTTCACTACAGTTAAAGCACAAATGGTCGGAGACTCTAAAGTTTGAAAAGTGTTACATGCCAGGAGGGTAAGAGTTTTTTAATTTCCAAAGCCTGAAAATCAGTAACATAATGAGGCCATAAAGAAGGAAAGGTCAAGGGAGCACTTTGAATTTTTTTCCTTCTCAAAACCACTTAAATATTGAAAAGGACAAGTGATTCACTTTGAAGTTACACTTTAAAATATTAAATATAAGAAGGTAAAATTCTAGTGCTAAAAACTGGTTTGTTTCTTCATGACCCTCAAGCAATCCTGCCCTTAATTTAAAGTTAAGATAACATTCACAAATTCTAAATCAGAAGATAAAGCTTCACAGTCTAGACTGAAAACTAATAATCCAAAACAACACATGGAAACAAATTATTTGACATTTCTACAGAATTTCCAGAATTTCTAAAGTGCCACAAAACTGAGAGTTCAATTACTGTGCTACCCATGGCTTTGTTCATGAGCCTTTCAGAGCCTTTCACGTATGTGGAAACTGTTCTATCAACAAAGTCATTTTAACCACAACTGCTTAACCATTATCAGTGAAAAGAGAGTCCACTCAACACTACTACTAGTTGCCAAAGCTAACAGATTAGGCCAATGTACTCATCTGGAAGTCCTATATTGAGCTATTTTGGAGATACAATGAGCCAAAACAGAAAGTGTTCAAGCAGTGAGTTAATCTTGTTTTTTTGAGGTAGGAAAATTTCCCAAATGCCTTTTCTAATTTACCTCAATATTCATAAAATAAAATGACCCTTAGTGAAAGTTTACAAGTGTACCAGATTAATTATTTTGGTAACAGTGAAGTCAGTGAATTTGACAAGTGAAAAGATATTTTTAAACATGGAAGTAATGTCAGTCCCTGAAAAATGAATGTGGAATAAAAACAAGACAAAATTTATTTATAAGCATAAAACACTATCCACAGAAATTTTCCATACCTACTACCCCAAACCACAGGAGAGAGAAAATAAGATTAATTTCTTAACAGGTAAGCAAGAAGAAATATTACAAGAATAAGGTACCCACTCCCTCTAATTAGCCAAGACCTTGAGTTTACTGAAAATTCAGGCTGGGAAAAGGGGAGAAATGAAAGGACCTTAAGTTTCAGGTGAGCAAATTGATCTCTTCTCTTCCAGAGGCCTCTGACTTTTTTGCCCCTCCACCCCCATTCCCAGTGGCAAGGAAGATTAAGCCTAAAGTATAGAACAAACAATCACAGAGATGACAAAACAGGAAAGATAAAAGGTGGGCAGAACAGATCTGAGAAGAAATTCATACGGAGAAAAAAGATCTGGGTTCTAAAGAAAAAAAGGAATTGTTTAACTAATGGGCATCAGGAAAGATCCTCTCCATAACACCTGGCAAAGAGATGTTAAATTTACTCAGGGTTAAAATAAAGCAAAAGTTTTTTGGGGACTAAGTGAGGGGAAAAAAACCTAGTTACTAGATGTTGTGCAAACTGGATAGCATTCCTAAATTTCATTAGAAAATATCAAGTAGTATTTATTACAGTAAAGGAAGTAATCTTGCTCAGCATTTGCTGGAAGAACAGTTATTATTGAAACTCTCAGGTGAGAAGTATTCTTCAGAACTTGCTTGAAAATGATCAAGTTTATTAATAATCTAATATTAATAATCTTGGATCAATGTAATTAAAAAATAAAGTCACTGAGAAATAAGACAGAAAACAAATAAATAAGTGAAATAAGGACAGAGGCTACCTAAAATTTTCCTGAAAGATTATGGTCTTAAAATGTCCTCTTTTTTTCTGGCTGCTCATGAATTTGGAATTACCCACATCTGTGTGAATCAACACATACCAGTAACCAAGAGCAGCCATTAAACCACAGGTGAAATGTAGTGAGTAGATTTGTTCCATTTCCTCCCTAACAAGGCCAGGCTGCAGGGATAACAGGGACACCAGCTTGGTTCATCCTCCAGCCTGTCTGTGAGAGTGTGTTATTTCTCCACAGGAGATCTACTTCTCAAAACAGCCAGAGGATGAGCAACACTAGGCATAAGAAATTGAGTTTTCCCACACTGACATTTTTAGCATTCCCAGCATCAAGGTCTCTTTGAGAGAAACCACTCCCTCCTCCTCCTCTTATGGTTTTGACACTTTCATCCCAACAACATCCTAAAAATGTTCTTTTTTCTGTTAAGCTTAATTAACATTAAAATGGCAGTGAATTTTTAATAACACTCACAGTGAACATTGCAGCCACCATCAGTGAAGCTACTTGACATCATGAGCAATATTAAAGCCAGACAACAAAAAAAAAAAAAAAACTTTATTTACACAAATTTATTATCTTTGATCCTAAATTGCTTCTATGAGCTAGTTGTAAGGTTGATACTGGGGAAGATATGAGAAGAAAAGGGGATTTACATGACAACTCCTCCAGTGCTGTCAGGGGATAATACTGGTGTGTATATGCACAGGAAAATCCAATGTTTCCATGCTGCTTCAGTTTCCAGATAAACCCTGTTGCTGATGTTACTCAACACACCATGCAAAGCTCTGTCTTTTTTCTTCAAGTTTGTTTGCAGCTTTTCTTCTGACTGATTTAACACCAAAACCATCAGCCACATGCACATCAAGGCATTGCCAAGGATTGGTCCTTTGCTACACTCTGCATTGATTGCTCTTCTACAGCTGACAGCCACTCAGAAGACAGCTAGTGGCAAGCAGGACTTAGACCCTGCAAATCAATCTTTCTGGAAAAAAAGGCAGAGCTGAGCTGATTTATGCAGGGCAAGAATATCTGCATTCAGTGTGTAGGGTTAAGGAGAGAATGATGATCCTGCACTCCAGACCATTGACCACTTGGAGCCCTTTGCTGTCCAGGGAGTCAGCAGCTCTGAGGGATGCTATTCACACTGCAACAATATCAGAATGCAGCAAATACAAAGAAGTGTCTGGAAAACTGGGAGTATCAGTCCCTTATGCCTCACTGCTGTGGTCACAGGCCACAAAAGAGGCAGGAAAGGCAATGTCAAACAAGGTTTGTTGCTAAAATCAGGAGTTGTGGGACCGCTTGCGCGCTGTGGAGCACTTCCATCAGCACTAAAAGGCTTTCCAAGAAAGGAATAACCTAATCCAAATCACTTTCCTCAAAAACTGGCACATTCTTCAGAGCACATACCCAAACCCAGCAGACTTCAGGGCTACCTCTACAGTAACTAGAGCAGAGCTGGTGACAGAGTACTCTGGAGATCCTGCCAGAAGAAAATCTCAGAGCTGAAGATCAGAAAGGACTTTGGCTTGGGTTTAGCCCCTGGAACTCTGAAAACTGTAATTTTAATTTTTCTTCTCCCTCAGTCCCACTGGTCTTAGATTGATATTACATCCTTATCTTTCTTACTCAAAGAGAACAATTAACTCTATTAAATATGTTACATAAATAGTTTGATGAAGGATGTAATTGCAGTAAAATGCAACAAATAACTAACAATATCATAGCATATCTCAGACTAATCTCATGAAAACTCAAATAAACATGCCTTTGATTGATTTGCACAAACAACAAAACCTGTTAAAATATGGTCTCTGCAGTGTTTTTATTTTTATTTCAATATAATCTCTTTCAAATGGGAAGCTCTTTGGAAGAGTGTGGCTCAACAGTATTTTAGCTGACACCATGAAATCTGGTGAGGATGACACTTGAAAAGGAGCTGGTAGATCAAAGGTGAAGCTGATTGATCACAGCTGGATTGTGGATTTGTGAGGCAGATGTCATCTTTCTGCTTAGTAAAGGCTGACTCCTGCATGCCTCCCCCTCTCCTCCTCATCTCCAGTCCATCCAGGCAGACTCTGCTGTGCCATCTCTGCCAGGACCTGGCCAGCTCCCAGCAGAGCTCTCCTGCAGGGATCACCAGAGGTGCATTACAGTTAGTGGAGCAGTCATCCTGAGAAGTCAGGAATGTGGTTTTCATGGGTTTATAGCAAGACGTCTGCGAGGATCTGAAGAGCAATGCACATGTTCTCACACTAGGACACACAGCATAGATTGGTCATTTTTCCTTGTTTATGATGGCCCACCTTTGCCACACAGGAAATGCCTTTATAGGAAATTCCCTTTGCCAACACTCACTCCTGCCTGTAGCTGGTTTAAAGACCCAACACACTCACTATTTCTTATTCTTCACTAGCACTTCTCTCACACTTGTAAATATGCTGGTGAAATTCTTATTTATTTTACCAGCCTAGGAGACATAATAAAAAATAGTTGGAGATTATGTGCTAGGTAAATGTTCCAAAACTGGTGCAGTTCTAATAAAATTCTTTTAATCCTTTAATCTTCAAAATAGTCCAAAATGTTTCTTGAATCCTTCCCAAACATCTCAAAAAAAAAAAAAAAAAGCCAAATAACCACCACCAAACCCAGTTACACTCTGTCCTTATTTACAAGCACCCATATCTCTAGTGTTATTTATTTATTCCTGTCTTCCCAGGTACCACAGCCCAGATGTTTTCCTCACATAGAGAAGACTGAAGTCAATAATTTCAGCTACTATTTAGCTGGCATGCTAAATTGTCACTGGAAACAAAGCTTTATGTAAGAGAATATTTCCCAGGAAACTACACTAGCAATCTGCTAACTGAAACCAGCAAAACAAGTGACTGAAACAAAGTAAGGCTTTGATCTCATAACTTTTCCCACTACTCTTTTCTTCCAGTCCTCCTTATTATTCTGCCACGTTACTTCTTCTCAACCCCTTTTCTAAAATGCTTTAGTGTGTTTTTTCTAAGCATATGATTTCTAGCTTCTGTGGACTGAAGACTTTTGAATGAATCAGATTAGCTATGGAAATTTTCCAGTACCAGAGGACCTGAACACTCAGATAAATGGTTCTGTCAGTCATGAATATCAGTTTTCCAAGTTGTAATATTTGTTTTTTTTTTCCAAAAGCTTATGAATGCTGTAAAACTACCATTAAAAATAGCATTTTTTCTACAATACCTACCTATTTTTATCTACAATATCTACCTGCCAAAATTTGCTGCCCATTTCCCTAGGAATGTTACATAATTAAAATAGGAATGACATGAAGGAATACTGCAGCTTTTCATTCGTGGCCCAACAGGAAAAAAAAAAAGGTATCACTTTATTTATTCTAGGTATAGAGTTTCACTGAAATACAACAAAATAGACAACATGTTCTCTTACTTGACTACATGTTTTACATCTTCTGCTTGCATAAAAAAGTATATTTGGAATTACTAAATGTCAACAGATGTAGTGCAACGTGATACAACGCAAGTAAAACAGACATCTACTTGCTCTGGGTGTTTATATCCAAATCTTCAGAATGTCCTTAGATACTGCAATTGTTTCAACAGAGATTTAGTGGGAAAAGAAAAAAAAAATGAAGTCATATGAGACACAAAGCTTTAGTTTAAGGCTAGAGATTTTTATTCATCTGAAAAGAAAAAGTAACTAATTAGCCAAGAGGTTATGGAACAAGCTAGCAGATAAATGGGCTCCTCAGCTGGAGTAAATTCCTTCACTTATGTCAGCCTCAAGGAGCTGTGTGCGCTGCAGCCATGAACTCTGCAGCCCTCTGGCCTGGGGCACTGGGCAAGGAGCAGCTGTGGTGCTGGTACACTGGTGTGCTTGGACTGAGGAAAGGAGCAAGGGACACTCAAGCTGCATAGAAGCAGAGAGGTGGGGGGGTACAATCACTCACCCAGGGCATTGGGTCATCACCGTGCTGCAGTTTCTGCTGGCTGTGCCTGCAAGGTGAAGCAGCTGTGCCTTAGGGCACCTCTCAATCCTTGTCTCGGGTGCCCGGGGTAGGGGGCACAGCCCAGCATTAGGGCAAGTGGGTTTCCACAGTCCTGGCCCACTGACAATCCAGAAGAAGTATTAGGGGGAATTTTATCTTCCTCCATGCTGATGTGCCTCTGATTCCTTCTGCAGGAAAACAGAACATGGGATGGGATAGTGCACACCTTCACAATTTGCCAGTGACACAGACAGAACATATCAGAGATCAAACCTGCAAAGATTTGGCACCTCTACAGTACCAATGCAGCTCTTTCTCCCCACACAAAGTATGAAGTATTTCTGCTAGTACTCAAAAAGTATGTATGTTCAAAAAGGCAGCAGTGTCATAGCTTTGTATGCCAATCAGTTTCAAGCACACCTGAATTTTCATTTTCTAATGGATTTTGAAAATGTGTCCTATATCCCTAACCCTAATTTTATATTCTTATGCTGCCACACTAACATTTTACATTTCTATGGTGTTTTCATCAGATGATTTAAATGTAGCAGGAAGATCCATTTGTATGTCTATTTCTGGATTTCTCATACCCAGACCTACTATGACTTGCAATTATGTTAGAGTAGGAAGCAAATTATACCTTTTGTTTGGCATAAGTGCATAAAAGATGTGAAAATTAAGTTAACAGTACCCAGTCCACAACTATGAAAGGAATCTGGCACACCACCTGCCAGCAGGTAGCACTGCTCTGAACAAGATGGAATAGGCTGACACGCAAGCAGTGGCATCCAGCTGATAACACATCCCTTGACAAAGCCAGAACAGAGGCTGATCCTTGACAGGAGAAAACAATCCTTTGGACCAGGCAGATCTTGACCCACAGGTGAATGATAAACTGTGCAGTTGAGAAAGCTAAAAGCTTTCCCTGGATAAAAGTTTTTGAGTTTAGTCATCTCAGTCTCAGAGGGGAGAATCGCCAAGACCCTCAGGGCCAGTGATGTGGCATCAGGCTTGCATCATTTTATAACTGACTGACTAGTAAATGGATTCATGTCTGGGGTTTAGTAGATAACAGAAAAAAATTGCCTATTATCTGAGGATAAGTGAATGTTGGAAGAGTTGAGGTTTTGCCTGGTTTGTAGGTCTCACTGAGTACTCCCATCATGCTGGTCCCAAAGTCACAAATAATAACAGCAGTAACATCTACCTTTACTTCTGTCTTACAGCAACCTCACCAAAGACCTATTATCCCTATTTTAGGTGGGAAAATGGGGTATAGGGAGGTAACAGCTTTTCCCCAAAACTGTCAAAGCTAGTAGCCTACCAAAGCCTTGATCTCCTCAGAGCAGACTGAGTGGTTCAGGAGAGAACTAATGCAAGCTTTGCAAGAGATCAAGGCCAACAAGAGTAGAGGCTTCTTCAGAGCTAATGAGGATGATCTATGCTGCCAGTGCAAACCTCAGCTCCATCTGGCCATCTCAGAAGTCCTAGTTTGTTCTAAGAATCATTAAAACCACAGAAGCTAGTAATTTTCTGTATTCTTGCAAATGAAGTGTTTCATGTCTCACTTTGTACCTCTCACAGATGCATGCAAAGTAAACTGTTGACCTATCATGCCCTAAAATTTTGTGAAATTGTTCTAATTTCTGTGGTGTAATCTGTCTACATCACAAGTCAAGACTTTCTTGGTAAAATTTCATAAACTTCCAAGTACCACTTTTTTCCAGGTCACAGAGTAACATGATGGCAGAATGTTCTGTAAACCTATATGTATGTGTGTACATGTCTCTTCTGCCAAGACTTGTAACTGTTGGACAAAATTCTGGCAGTTTGGCAGACATGAGGCTCTAGTCAGGATTAGTTACAAGAGGAGATTTGCATATAAATCTGTCTCTATTTATGAAGACTAAAAAGAGAAATGTCATTGGATTTTACTTTTGAAAACAGAGTATGAAAATCTTTATGTAAGTTGAGAAAATTTAACTTCTTTCTCTTATGTTTCAAGTCTCTATAGGGTTTGGGTTAGGTTTCTAGGTGTATTTATCTACATCCATATTTTTAATGACTTATGTTCACATAGTTGTTCTGATTGTTTCTGTGGACAGGAACACAGCCATGTGTGTGAACACTGTGCAGTTTGAACTAGACCCATTCTGTTCCCCTTCTTCCTTTGCCCTGATGGATTTTCACTGCTTATTGATCCAGCTGGCTTGCTACGGGCTGCAAGTCAGCTTGCATGTAGTGGGTGGATTGGATTTGGCTACAAGAATCTAGATACACTTATGGTCATCTATTTTTACACTTAGTCACCACTTTCTAGGCAGGAAACTGGAGCAAGAGAGGCATATGTAAGTAACGAAGATGGGCCATAGGTTTTAGCAAAGTAAGGTGAAATGTAACACTAAAATTTGGAGTATAATTACTCATGATGATACTACAGCTGTGCTGCATTAAAGTCAGTCTGCCTTATGTGAAGAGAAAGTCCAAAACTCTGCTGAATCACCCCTACATTACTGCAGTACTTCCTTATGAGATGCTCTCAGACATCAGGAGCTTAATTTTTTATAAAAACCCAATGTACTTTGAACTTATATTCATTATCATCTCCTACCATTGCAGGAAATTCCCAGAACTCAACATTCCCAATTGCTGGCATTCCACTGGTGAAGTTTTCTTAATTTGAAAAGTCAAATTCAAAGTTCCTGCCAAGTAATTCTCAATATATAAAAAAATCTCAGACGGGCTTAGCATCTTCTGCTGTTTTGGATGAACAACTCAGTGTTAGAAATGTGGTTTTAAAAACCGTATTTTGTAAGTGATTATTGACTTCTTTCTGCTCATTTTTGTGAGTGTCTGTCAACAGATTATTTTTGCAGGGATAACTGGCACTCATTAAAATGGCAACATCATAGATCTCTTATTTCAATGGTACTTTTAAGACATTTAACTTTCCACTGTTGGCCAGCTATCCTCCCTTTAAAAACACGCAATCCTTCTATTAATATATCATTAAAAGCCTATGGAAATGCAGCTTCCTGTATCTCTGCTCCCCCCATGAAGAAGCAGCACTAAGACAAGTAGCAAACTGTCCCACTGCTGAAGCTGTATCTATCCTTGTACCAATAATGACAAAACAGCAAAATGAACCCCATTTTCACTGGAATGTCAGTTATTATTTTTCTAGATACAAGAAACACATCAACTACAACTTTAAAAAGTTATCAGGTTTTTTTTTTAATTTGCCTTTAGTAGAGCTTAAATTTTTAATTTTCTCATTAAATACTGCTGAAGTGCAAGGGAAGCACCACAGAAATTATTTTAATACCCAAACCAATACCCAGTCAGTTTTGTAGCATAAGGATCAGTTTTCTATCAGCATCTCAACTTCTCTTTACAGACCAGTCTCCATGTGCATGGGGAATTCATATCTGACAACTCATTTTACAAATTGCTCTTCTTATTCCTGGGCCAAATTCCATAAAGTTTGTTAACTCCCATGGCACTTGGTGTGAGAGTCAGGTGGTCAGAAGCTGGAAACTCATCCCTGTAGTTGTAGGTTGTTGACACCTATTAAACACAACACCCACTGCTTTTAATCCCCAGGATCAGTTTCTGATTGCTCTATACATATCACCAGGATACAGCTGTTGCAGGTCTGAAAGAGCAGACATGTTCAACCTGATGCCAAGACAGGGATACCAGGGAATTTGTCCCTCTGTGAAGAGGCTACTGTGCAAAAAATGTGAAACAGGTCAATATGGAGGAGACAGCTGATGCAGCCACTAAGAGGAAATTTTATCTTCTTGGATCCAAATTCTGGATGTGCCTATCAACAACCAGTCTCAACCACAGCAGATAAAAGGCAAGGGTAGAGGAAAGGGTTTGAGGATATCAAAATTATTCAGAAGAATTTTGTGAATTGAAGCTCATTAAGTAATACAGTTGAGGTTCAGCCAACAGGATGTAACCAGACCTTGTGGTAACCAGTCACCACAAGACTATGAGACTGGGAAGACTTGGAAATTACAGCAGTTCTTAATTTATAACAAGATTAATTCAAGCAATACTTTTATTCTAACAACTAATTCTAATTCTAAATAACTGAGAAGGGAAGAATTAAAAGACTGTGTCATTTTTCTGCTCATAATGAAGTTAAATGCATCTCCCGCTGCTGTTTTTCCTTTGGGCCCAAATCTTTTGATTTGTGCAGCAGCTTCTAAGTGAGTCCTGCTGGTCAGGTTGAAGGGCAGGCATTGCTCACTAAGGGCCCACTCAAACTCATGTTTCTTATTCTTGCACATCTTCACAAGCCTCCTATTCCCAGCCAAGTGGACTATCTATAAATATTCCCAAATTTAATATTATAAAAATAAACTGTCCTGTGGCACTTAAGCAACATGCAAGCTATGAGTCACAGTTTAAGAGAAAAAGCTTTAGGAGAATAAACCAGCTTCAGTTAATTTATGAAGTGACCAAGCACATATGCCCAAAAGCTCTATTTTTAAAAATTGAAAATTACAAATTTTGTATTAAAAACTATTTAAAAAAATAATTTTATATTTTTTTTAATCTAGTCAATTTTATAATTCAGAAACAGAAAAAAAATTGTTGACATAGAAAACCCATTCAGCTGTTTCAAATATCTTGGAGACATCCAAAACCATCTACTAAATTTTAACCACATATCCTTTAGATACGTACCCAAATCACCCAAAAGAAGTGAAATTTGTGTTGGTTTATGGAATGTTAAATACTAGTGTTGGAATATTCTCAGTTGCTAATTTTTGACAGCAGATTTCTAATTTTACATGCAGATATGCAATTGACACAAGCAATCCAATACACAGACACAGAAAGGAATGGTTCATATAAGACAGTTGTAGAACTATTAGTGAGTGTTAATTAACCATTTGTAGAACTATTATTACAGTGAAAGATTCTCAGAGAAAAAAAGCCACTAACAAAAAACCTTTGCATCTCTAGGGAGCTGAGATGAGAAGACCACCTCCTTCATGCCCCCAGTTACCCCTATTGTTTTCAGCAAGAAGAGGATCACACCCGTAGCTCCAAAGATGTTAATGGCAGCAGAGTCCATCCTGCACAGGAGGTTGGTGTCTGCTTCTCCTCCCCAGCTCCGGCTGCGTGGTCCTGCTCTTCCGCTGCAGCTTCCCCTCTCCAGCCATGCCACAACAGCTGCTCACAGGAGCTCAGGGTGGGCCGGATTGCTGAAAATAACCATCGGCCAACAGCTTCAGCAGAGCTATTTTTAGCCTGGATCCCTTCAGATTTTGTCAGGGTGGCATCACAAGCTATTGTGCCCATGGGTGGCTGTAGAAGGGAAGGATGAGGAGTCGCTGAGAGCGGGGCTGGGGGTGGAGGATGGAGAGGACCTTTTCTTCTGCCTTTCCACCTGAAGGGGAGGAACTGTGCAACCACGTCCAGGGTTAACAGTTGCCTGTACAATACACAGAGCAGTCTTTCTGTCATAGCCATGAGAGAACAATAGCTTTCCAAAATGCCTAAGAATCATCAGAATATTTTTCCTTTCTTTTTCTGTCCCCATACAGAGAGAGATACCTTGCAATATTAAATAACTATTTCCTCGCTTTTTTTTTTTTTAAGTGTAATTAATTAACTGCCTCTTCTCAAAGACTCCATCAAATCTGAGTCCTGAGATGTCAGAGACATTAACAAGAGAAATCTCTGCTCCAATAAACTGGATGGCCATAATTCACAGCAGAAGCACTTAATTCCAGTGATAGTGACACAGCACCTTCTAGACCACTCTTCTACTGGTGGTGTCACAGAGAGGAAATAGTAGTACCTTTCTGATAGAAGTAAAAATCTGTGATACTGATAAAAATATGACATTTTCAATCAGGAATGAAGAGGGGCACGGCTCTGAAAAAATGGGAGAGTAGAGCTGTACTTGAGACGTCAGTGCTTTCCCATCCAGAGAAAAGAAGGTGTTCATGTCCTTACAGAGACCAAGAAGGTGTTCATGTACTTACATTACTTATAAGCACTGAATAAACACTAGAAGGAGGAAGAGAAGTCTTTTTCATAAGTTCTCTCTCCTTTATTTGTTGCTTGATGAGTCCTACCCTTCTTTCTCAGCAGCAATTTTCTTCTCCAGGTTTCTGGGAACTGGGTGCTAGGAGGAATTTTTTTAAGAAGGAGGACATTTCCTAGCTCAGAAAGCAGCAGCAAAGAAAAAAAACACTCCCTGGAATGTCTTTTCTCTCAGCACTTCCATGTGTTCTTTAATAGTCATTTTGCTCCGAGATGCCTGTTTGAAGGACTGGCTGCATAAACAAACTGTTTTGCAGTTGATTCAATTGGTGCTTCTGTACCTAAACAGGACATCAATATTAGCTATTTTAGTCTTAATCTAAGAATATTTTTGATACTTTCGCAACTCTTGCACTCTTGAGACTGATCTGGGATTGATATTGCAGCCAAAGAGGATTTGAGGTTTTATTTAATCCTCTTTCTTCCCCATGTAGCTAAAAGTCTTTTGCTTTGTTATCAATATTATACTTCAGTTACGTCAATAAATAATCACCATGTCTGCCTACTTCTTCTCGTAACTCCTGCTTGGACAAAAGCCTCAAAGCATTTGAGGAGAGTACAATAAAAACAGTGCTTCAAATGGCAAGTAGGGAAAA
Source organism: Peucedramus taeniatus (assembly GCA_013400575.1). Lineage (NCBI taxonomy): Eukaryota > Metazoa > Chordata > Aves > Passeriformes > Fringillidae > Peucedramus > Peucedramus taeniatus. Next base: position 54,433 of record WBNO01021516.1, on the reverse strand, counting down.
AGAGCAAGAAATAGAACTACCCTGTCAGATCTCTTATTCCTGTCTTTTCTCTCATTCTGTATCCTGCCTGCCATCTTTTTTCAACACCTCATTCCCTGCCTCTTCCTTTTTCTGGGCTTTTCTCACTTGGTGTCACTCTCATTTTCAAGAGTTTCTTGCTTCTTTTTCTGAACTCCAGCTGACATCTTGTTGCCACAGCAATATCAGACATAAAAAATCACTTCTGCAACCAACTGCTGTTCCAGCAGAAGATTGTAGCAATACAGCTCATTTACAATGCTCATAGTTGTGAATTTGCCCCTAAAATTTTCAGTGCTAACTTTTACACTGCATGCTATTTTCTCTGTTATCTTCAACATGGTAAAGCCTTCTGCTAACCCATCATATTTACCCTTGCAGTTTCCACACTTTATAAATAAAATTTACCACACTTTATAAATAAATGTCTGTATATGATGTGTAGATACACATATTTATACAAGTACAAATACCAGTTTTTTAAACACCCCCCCAAAAGAGCCAATCCATGTATATACACTGACAAGTACTGACTACTTCCACCAGTCTGCTGTTACTGTGCAACACCTGTAGATTCATCTCTAGTTTTCCTAGCTGCTCCTCTACCCACCAATATCCAATCTACCCCCAGCATATGAAAACTGTCATCTGGCTGCTGCCACACCACCACCCTGACTTCAACTTTCAATGCAAAATCATCTCACACATTTAACAGCCTTTTCCATAATTTTCATCAGTGCTGATATGTGGAACTCCGTTTTACACCGAGTGCAAAACAAATCCATGCTTTACTTCCTACCAGTTGTGGAGATAGGATATTCATGAGTGGCCAAAATCCCTGGGTCTCCATGGCATGGCAGAAAACAACAATTGCAGTCCCAGGCACAAGACCACTAAAGGCACTCATGGAAGAGAGGACTGTCATCTCCTGAATCACAGGATCACAGAAGGGAATCATACAATAGAACCATTAAGGCTGGAGGAGACCTCCAATATCACTGAGTGCAGCCTTTGACCCAATACCAAAATGTCAACCAAACCACAGCAACAAGTGTTACGGCCAGTCATTTCACCACCTCCAGGAATGCTGACTCCACCACTTCCCTGAACAGCTTGTTCCCATGCCTGGCCACCCTTTCAATGAAGAAATTCTTCATGTTGTCCAACCTGAACCTCCCATGGCATAGCTCGAGGACATTTCCTCTGGTCCTGTTGTCAGTTGCCTGGGAGAAGAGGCTGATCCCCCCCTGGCTACAGTCTCCCTTCAGGCAGCTGTAGAGATGGATAAGGTCATCATTCCTGCACCTCCTTTTCTCCAGGCTGAACACCCCCAGTTTCCTCAGCTGCTCCTTACATAACTTGTGCTCCAGACCCTTCCCCAGCTCTGTTGCCCTTCTCTGGACATTCTCCAGCCCCTCATCATCTTTCTTGTAATGAAGGGCCCAGAACTGGACAGAGGATTTGAGGTGTGGCCTCACCAGTGCTGAGTACAGAGGGACAATCACTGCCCTGGTCCTGCTGGCCACACCATTGCTGATACAGGCCAGGATGCTGTTGGCATTCTTCGCCACCTGGGCACACACTGGATCATGTCCAGCTGCCACCAGCACCCCCAGGCAGCTTTCCAGCCACTCTGCCCCCAGCCTGGAGTGCTGCCTGGGGTTGCTGTGACCCAGGGGCAGGATTCAGCACCTGGCCTTGTTCAGCCTCACACTATTCATACTGTACATCTCTGCCAGATACCAGTCACACTAGGGAAGGGTCCCCACATTAAAAGGAAGGTAGACTCCATTTGTTCCCTTCCCTTTTCAATAAAGCACACCTGAATGAAATTACTCCTTTACCTTTTGTAGTATCTGCAGAGAAAGGCAATCAACTTCTAAATTATCAGATGAGCTGCAGTCCAAAATAAGGCAGTAATGAATATTTCCCAGACAGTAATATCCAACATTCCCCTTCCAGCTCTACTTGCCAACAGCATGCATGTGCATCCCATTTAACATAGCTTGACATCATTAGGGCGTCATCTTGTATTTGAAGTATGTGACAAAACTTAAAAAATACACTCTATTTTCTTCAAAATTTTATTCAAATACCTGAAGAAGTATGTTTTACCAGTGTGTTTCCCAATGAGAAAATTAACTTACCTAATTTAGTACTACATATTGTCCCCATGAAATTATACAGTTCGGATTTTGAATTTTTACTGACAGTTGAATTGCAAAGTTAAAAATTAAAAACTTAAATGTCATTAAACTTGTAGAGATTTTCAAATAAACTAATAGATTTGCATTATAAAAATGCATAAAATATGAATCTAATAATTGTTCACAATGAAAAGAAATCATTATCTCCAAAAACAAAGGACAGAATGGGGAAACTCAGGAAGGGAGGGACAGCTGCAGCACAATATATTTTTTGTAGCTAGGGTTATGAAGCGAGGTGGGTTGTTTGGGTTTTTTTGCTTTTTTTTTTTTTTTCCTGGAAGCAAAGAAAAAACCCAAAACAGTTAGATGTGGCTTTGCATATGCCAGATGTGACAATGAGTTCAAATCCCTTTCTGGGGAAAGAATTGCTTCATGGAGTGTTTGATTTTGAAAGAGCAAGGGTTCATTGTCTCTAAATTTTGCTGGATACCAATAAATGCTGGCATTAGTGTGACATTTCCCTTTGAAAGTTAGAATACAGAATTAATCCTAATAAACAGTGCAAATCTGCAGCCCTCGCTAAGGCAGAACAGTGTTCACTGTCACAGACTTCAGAATGACTTGTGAACACAACTATGGGCTGCAGCCCCTGGGTCTTTTACCAATCACACTTTCATCTGCTACCTAGCTGATGGAATTGGTTTCTTCTTATATTTGGGTTATCTTTCAAGCACCTAACGAATTATTAAAATCTTCTGATGAAGCACAGCATTTATAGTGGTAACTTGCACATATTTTATCAGTTCAGCTTAGCATTTGTGTGTAGCATTTGCTAAATGATTAAACATTTCTTCAGACACATATTACAAAGTAATATCATAAATTTAGACATTTATTTCTTCCATCCTATCAGCTGCTTCATTTCCAAAAACTTCTTTAAAAAATTAGTATGTTCCTCTACAATGGGGCATAATAGGTTACTTTTTCCATCTCTCGATTGGACATATCTTAAAACACCACTTTCTCTCCTGCCCTATGGTAAATTACAATCTACAGATAAAACTGTCCAAATATATTTGTCATGATTCTCTTTCAGGCACATGAAAGAAATGTTCATGTGTGATCTATTTGTTGGTGGTCCTCTTCAAACTGTTTTCCCCAGATTTTTCATACACATGCATTTCATAGATGCATTTATATTGGCCTTAAGTCCTGCACATGTATCAGCCAACTTGTATTTGGTCTACATTGGCCTTATCCCAGGTCTTGTGGGCCTTAGTGAGGCACAGAAATGTTTATAAAACTGAAGAATGGACCTCCTACTAGTGTTCTTTTAAGAAATTGCCCGTATTTGGATCAGAAACATTAAAAAAGTGTATTTAAGCATTCCTTTAGCATAGTTTCATAGAAAACAGTCTTAATTTTAATGTAACCAATTAATGTTAATTAAATGGCTGCAGTACAAGCAAACAAACAAATTGAGAGTTTAATATTTCCCTGTAAATGTTAAAAATATGTATACTACCAAAAAATAAAAACAATCTTTCCCAGCAAGGAGTACTTGCAATAAATCAACATCTGAGGGTTGCAGCAGCCCTTTTTGTGACACTGTGTGACATAAACAAAACCTCTGAACATGAAGTACCATTCTTGGGAAGGAATTTGACAAAGCTGTAATGTGGTCATCTCATTAGAGAGAGATCAAATGCTAATAAAAGCAGATATCTTGGAGAGACATATCCATGGGGAACAAAAAAGTGAGACTGCCACATCTGCCACTGGCAAGAAAGTAACAAAAAGTACTTGGCTTTGTGGACACTTGAGTCCCACAAGGGTTAGCTATGGATTAACCTATTTGTACTGACCATTAATTATCAAGTGATGTATGTAAATATTTCTTACAGTACTCGTTTCACACACACAAGCAAATGCATAAAACTGAAAAAAAACCCTGAATAACTATATTTTTTATGAATAGTGAATTATTCAGAAAACAGAACTGCAGATAGATATTCTAGAAAGTAATATTAAATCTGGTGAAAAATCTGATATTTTTATCTTTAACTAATAGTAATATTAGTATGTTCTAATATATCAAAATCAAATGTTTAATTTCAGAAAAGCAGGGGGGGTTCAATGTTTTTAAAATAAAATTGTTCACATTTTCAATCAAAATTCCATTATTTTTAATTGAAATCCCAATATAAAATAAAACACCAATAATTAGTTTGTGATCAAATTGAAATAAAATGCTTTAATTTTTGGTTCAGATATAAATTTTAAAATCTATTATTTTCTCTTCTAACAATAATCAGTTTGATAACCGTGTCACAATTGTTACTACAAAAAGAAAATAGCAAAAGTCATGCTATACACAAATAAATGTGCAATTCAGAGATAGTGAATAGTGATGATACTTGAGGTAACAAATTAGGAACTTCAAATCCTTTGCCACACTCCCATTTTCAGAATTAACCAATCTGCCTGCCAAGCTGGACGTTAGAAGAACATACTTCCTCTCTTTTGATATCATGATCTGAGTAAGATTTTAAGAGCCAATACAGACAGCAGTGTCAAGAGAAAGGAAATGAATATCAGTAAAACCAGAAGGAATTAAAACAAAAATCTGAGAACAAAGCGTACGAGTTTATGGCCTTTAAATCCTTTACAGGGTGTGAGTCTCAGAGACATCAAAGTAAACATTGTCATCCTAAACAGTTCCAGCAATTCTACCATAACCCATGTTATTCTTAATATTTTTCCAAGCAGTTCTGATCTTAGGGGCTCAGAGAGACCCTAAGAGTACTATAAAACTTCACTAGCTATATGTGAATAAAATATCTTGAATTTCTATCACAAAGGGTTACAGCAACACCTGTTTTTAAAAATTCTCTCCATGGGAAGAAAATGGAATGGCTATTAATTTCTGAACTGCTTCTTTATTTCAAAATACTTTATATCTCTTTCAAACTGGCAATAGCTGAAAGGAAAAAAAAAGTTTTCATCAAAATGAAAATCTATATTCATCATTCAGCATGACTTTTTAAAATAAAAGAAGCATTGTTTTTTTCTATCTTTTAATCTCTGCTGTTTTGGAGGGAAAAATATTTCCTCTCTTTGATTTCATGATCTGAATAAGTTTTTAAGACACATTTAACAAGATGGAATACAGTGTTAAAAGACAGAAATAAAAATCAATAAAACCCGAAAGAATTAATCCAGAAATCTCTGGTAGATAAAAAGTACCATTCACTTGAACAAGTTTTAAAGAAATTAATTATTCACTCCAACACTGTGCTGAATACTCTTTGTACAATGAATCATCTCTCTGAATTGACTGGAACTGGCAGAGCTAAAGGCCAATATACTGTTTGCTTTCTCCTCTCAAACTTGTGTTCTTTCAAGAGGAACCAGACTTGTCTCTTCCCATAGCAGTGCATACACTGAAATGGCTCAAAGAACTGCCTCACAAAAGGCAAAGCTTAGAGAGCTTAAAATATAAAAAGCCTTCAGTACACCCTTAAAACCATCTGCCCTCAGCACTAGGCATTCCCCTGAAGAGAAGGGTTTCAGCACCAAAGGTGTTTCACCCCCAGAGGCAGACTGTGGCTGTGGTACTCGGCCATCCCAGCTAAGACCCCTACACTGCAAGGAAGCCATCCCTGTGTAGGTGGCATCTTTGCTCTCTCATCCACGGCTGCCCTCCTGTTATATGCCCAAGTAGGGAAGAGTGATGAATCTGGCTAAGTTCAGATGGGTTTCAGAGTACTTCTAGTTTTAAACCATCTTTTTTGTTGTTAAGGAAATGCACAGGGTGAAGTCTTCTTTTTGCCTGATTCAAGAAAACTTAAACAATTTTACAAAGCACCCCTTCACCCTCACACAAAACCAGCCACCAGACAAACCCAGGCATCCTTAGCCACCATTCTCTGATGCCACAAACTCTCCACAGCTCTTTACTTTTGCAGGAAAAAAAAAAGGCTGACACTTGCCATTGCCTTCAGAGAATGAAAAACACAAGCAATTTGCTTTCAGCTCTGTAACTTGCCCACCCTTTCCATGCCTTGGATGAAGTTACTGGAGAAGTTGTGTTTCTGGCAGTACCTAACTTGGAGTTAGAGGTAAATTAGTGTTGTGGTAAATAACTCCCATTTTAAGAAAATATATTCAAATAACTACTGAAAGGGGAAGAAAAGAACAGTGAAGGACTAATAGAGAGAAAAATACTTACAGCTCCATCTGTTGCTGGAGATGGGGAGTAATTCAACTGCAAAAGATTAAAAAGCCAAGTCTACCACTTGGTAGACTGATATGATTTCTAGCTAAAGGAGCTGAATTCTGGAGAATGAATCAAGCTCCAAGTGTAAAAAGTAGTGATTTAACAACAAGTGTCAGACTTTTTTGTAAATCATCAAAATAGAAACTATAAAAATATTTTCAAATCCACATAAATGCTTACAATACATGACAAGGTGAAGTCTGAACTGAAATATCATCCCTATAAGTGATAGATGATACTGCCCTTGATTTTAAAAAAGAGACATTTCATTTCTAGGAACTACAAAATGCCCTGGATCAACAGCTATTCTCCTACAAGCCTATATTGCATTGAACATGAGAGAAACACAATTATTTCTGAAATCTCTGAGTGTTATCAGAATCTCAATATTACATAAAGATATAATGGTACCTAAATATATATCATACAGCTGTTTACTTTGCTGTCGTCAGAATTCTGAAAAAAATATTTTAAACAAAAAATTATAATAATACAGAGACACAGGTATCATAATGTCTGCTCTTTCTAGAAGCTGAAAAGTGGCTCATTTCAACCATCTGTGTAGATGATTAAATCATGCTCAGAAAAATTATGGGTTTTCTCATTCAATTAGTGAAATACAGATAGATTTCATTTCCATTAGTTTATTATTTATGCAAAAGCCCAGTGAAAGAAAAGAGTTACAAATGGGTTTGCATGATTCTGATTTTGAGCAATTCACCAGTGACATATTTCTGCTTATCAAAATGGCCAAGTACTGGCTAGTTTTGCAAATATGTACTTTTCTGGATTAGCAATAAAAGCACATTACAGAGGGTCTTTAGATGTCAATTATAGGGGGTTAAAGTAGGTAAGCTGAATTCGCTGTATCCTCACTCTATAAAGTCAGCCAAAAAACGTCTTTTTCATTTATGAAGACTCACAAATACTGTGTGCAAATGTAAGTGCACATGAAGGAAAGACAAAGAATTTGTGTTTTTAAGAATGGCTACAGTGTGTGTGTGTGGTGCCCTGGATTACCCTCAGAATGTGCAGATGACTGTTACTGAAGGAAGTGGAAGGAACAGCATGTTCACCAACTACAGAGCCAGGAATAACAGAAGCCACACATTCAACAACAGCCATATGACTACAGGCAGGCTCTGATCGGGCACTTCCACCCAGGGTTAACATAATGTTTATATGAAACAGAAAAATGGGCCTCGCTTACAGAAAGATACATATTCCTCCAAGAAATGTGTGCCCATGAAACAGGAGGCAGTACCTGCAGCCTCCTGACTGAACAGATGGATGAACCCTCAAACTACAGGTGCTGGCTACAGAAACAGGATTTGAAATTCTGTTTCCAGAAAGCACACACCTCTCTCTGGGTTTCACCACAGATACCAGCATCCCCAGGTCTCAGTGTACAAAAGAGATTTTCTGACTGGCACTTTCCTCCTGCACACAGTGACATTGCTGCACCAAGTAAAACAGAAGAGTGAATGAGCAGCAAATGGAAGCAGGACCCCATCCTTTTCTTTATTAATTATTTAAGAGTCCTCAATATTTTAACAAAAAGTCGTTTTCAAAATGTAATAAAAATACACCTCCAGGCTAAGAAAGGTCTTCATAATATCCCAAGCTAATCCAAGGATTAATCCAGAGCTACTAACTACTTCTGAAATAATCATTACAATTTCACATGTGTTTTTAAAATTCATATGTGAAGTAAATTTAATCTGTTTGCCATTACCTGTTATTTTGTCCCCAGGCCTCTTTTTTATCCTCATGCCAGTGAAACATATAATTATTTGAATTAGTACAGTAATAGAACCCACAGTAACAAACATAGTTAAAATTTTATCTTGAAAAGGGAAATCTCCTAAGATGTCACAGTAAGAACCAACCTTCAGGTTACTCTGGAAAGGACAGAGGTGAGGTCAGTACTGATCATGGGTGAGAGATGGGTGGTCTTCTCCCTTCTCATGGGGAAAACCCTGGTAGGAGAGAAGACAGACTCACATCTAGTCCCTCCTCACAGATCTCTGCAGTTACTGTAGGAAACAAATTGCTGATCTAAAAGGTGTAAACTGCAGGTAGATGAGGGTTTGCTGCCCATCAGGAAGTTTTTGCTAGCAGTCATGCTTGAACTCTTGAAAAGGGAAGCCTGCATGCAGCCCCCTGTCTCCCTCAGGGCTCAGGCTGCTAGGCTGGTGCACTGGAGGCTGGTTCCACACTGCTTCTGGCTGTGGTAAAGAGCCCACTCCAGAAAAGCCTTCCTGGAGAGTACTCCAGGCTGTGCAATGCCAGGCAAGGTGCCTGCTGTCCCCGTAGCCCCTGCTGAGGTGTCCCCACAGGCCTTGGCCATCTGCTGCCTGTCCGTGCGTGGGAGCACTCTCTGCTTCCAAAGGGAGAAGGCAGCGTTGATTCCAGGCTGGAGTAGCCCCTGTGCTGGGGGACAAAGGGCTGCAAGGAGCATTTCAGCAGTGGGACAGGAACAGTGTCAGAGCTCCAATGCTCCAGCCTGCACACTGGTGCTGCTTAATACAATGTATCTGAATGCATGCATTACATTTACATAAACAAGAACTTCCCCTGCCACCCAGAACAGAGGGTATCAAAAAATCCCGTGTTACAGTCTTGGCTTTAGATGCTGCTTCCACAATAATTTTCTTCCTTCTTTTGACTTGAATGTTTTTAATTATTTAACATATTTTTCCTAAGGGATTCTGTTTGTTTTACTAGCAAGACAGTAATTTGGGAACAAAACAAAAACTAATGTTTCATAAAGGAGCCTAACTGAGGTGATGGTGTGAATTAACAAATTGAGCCCCATGTCAGGAAAAGGGCTGTGTCCACAGGCAATGTAACATTTGAAGGTTGCTCTCTAAAGTCCCTTCAAATCATCTGTCCCTAAGGCATCAAATAGCCCTGCTACAGATGGCTGCCCAGCACCAGGCACATGTGTGTGCTCCATCAGCCTGGCATCAGTTTGCCTGTCTCATACCAGCATTCCTGGCAACTCCTTAATGCCTTTCCCAAGACAGCCTGGTTTCAAACAAAAAAATTCAAGCGCAGCTCAGAACCTCTTGAACATAAAATTGAAGGTGACATGCACAAGTCAATGCCAAACAGTTTGGAGGATGATTCAAGTAGCTGTTGTGAAGAAGGTGTAAAGGAAAGCATTGTAGATCTGAAAGGAATGCAGGGACAAGCCAGAAACACAAACCTCCAGAAAACGAAGGGAATCAGAGGAAATAAAAATGTAGAAAGGAGGTAACAGAGGGCTGCAACGAGGATGGGTGAATGTATTTTCCCAGCGAGTAAACTGCAAGGCACAGGAAGGGTCCTTCCTACCCAAGTGGAATATAGGGCTTAAAATTTAATTAGTGCTTTCTTCTGTCCTTTTTGATCTTTGCACAAAGCCTTTCTTCACACAAAGGACAGAGAGGTTTCTGTGGGGCTGTGTGGCAGGGCAGCCAGTCTCCCTCGGTTCAGGCATTTCCCGTATTTCCCGGCATAAATGGGATGCCTCTCCCTGCTCTTCCTGCCTGTCCCTCGACCTCCGGAGGAAGGTATTCCCGGGACATTTCACTGCGGCAAACTCGCCAGCCCGTGTGGCAAAAGTTTCTGCGGAGCAACTTGCTCTCGCCACCAGAGAGGTTGAAACATTAGCCCAGGACTAGCCAACACCATCTCTCCCGCCCCGGCCGGGCTTGAGCTCCGCTTTCGTGCCTCCTCCGTACTCCGGGCTGGAGCGGGGCTGGCGGGGGCAGCGGCGGGCACCGGGAAGGGAGCGGGATCGCCCCGTCGGCCTGCAGGGAGGCGGGACGCCCCGCGGCTGCCATCGCCCCCTGAGCGCCCTTCGGCTGCACTGATTTTTTCTTTAAAAATAAAAATTGAGCAAATGTCCCTTCTCTCTTAAATACCTCAGGTCTAAGGAAATGGAACCGAGGGTTGCCACAAAAATTGTGCCGAGTAGACTGCACCTGCGGGAGACCCCGCACGGGAGGAGAGCTCAGGGACACACCTTTTGGCGGCCTCGGTCACGGAGGCGAAATGTGACCGACCCGCTCGAGGGCACCTCTTGCTGTGGAGGGAGCCTGCTGACGAGCGGGAATTTCTTGACAAGATCTCGGGATCCTGAGAAGCTGAGAGAAACGCCAGCAGAAGTTCCTGACATCTGCATCATCCGCTTTGCATAATTTTGCATTTGAGATGCTCCCGTAGGAGAAGACCCTGTCACGAGCAAAGCATCGCCACCTTTATCCTGTGTGGGAAGCACAAAAATGTGTTGCTGGGACGATCAAAGCTGTGGGGGAAAGGGGTATCGTGTTCTCACCAGTTCTGTGCTTTGCTTGAATTAAACTCCGGAAAAGCTATAAATTACAAATAACTTTCCCGGTCATGCTTCCTATTTTGCTTTTAAGGGCCACATATCTCTGAACGGACCGCAGAGTTCTCAAATATATTTATTTTCAATAATACGAGGAGATATTTCACAAAGGGCATTTTTATGCGACCTTAAATTTTTTTCTTTTTAAAAAGCCCTAAGGCGAGTTGCGCTGAGCAGCTGCCTCCCAAAGCCGGTCGCTCTCAGGGCTGGCTGCAACGCCCGCCCGCACTTAATTTTCTGCCCCGGCAAATCCTCATTCCTATGAAGTCTGAAGGCTTAGTTATATCTAAAAGTTCATTTCGGGAGCAGCTGTCCCAAGCAGAAGTCAAACAGTGTATGCTGACGGCCGCCACAAAATGCGATTTTAAGGCATTCGTTAACATAGACGCATTTCTGCCCTCTGCCCACGATTCCCAAGTGACCTGTGCCGTGCACATCAGCGCCAGCCGCTCCTGCACAGCACACGTGCGTGTGTGCGTTCAGCTGTGGAAACGGATCGGGCCGTGAAGTGGGGGGCTTGGTTTCATTCGTTTAGTTTGGTTTTCGGTTGGTTGGTTGGTTTTTAGGGGGGTGGTTGTTTTGGCCTTGCTGCCTTTTTTTTTTTTTTTCCTTTAATTTAATTTAAGCGAAGGTTAACTTAAATGAAAGGCAGCCACCTGCAGTATTTGCGCTAACGCTTTAGACCAAACAGGATATCCGAAACGTCAGTTCGGGTATTTCCATCTCTTCGAATGATTCAATTGGGCTTAAATTCCCCGCTTCTCCCCGCTGCAGCTCCCAGCGGGACCAGGTAAGGCCCTCGCACGGCGGCGGCGGCGGCCGGCGGGCCCGGGGCGGGCGGAGCGAGCTCGGCAG
>WBNO01021516.1:2409-42020 GCA_013400575.1 Peucedramus taeniatus | reverse complement strand
GGCCGCGGGGCCGCCGCCGGCGGGAGAGGTGCGCGGAGCCGGCCAGTGGGAAACTGCGGAGGGACAGGTCTGGGAACGCTTCCAGATATGCCTGCCTGGCACGGGCTGAAGCAGCGCCGTGGTGCCAAGTGTCCCCATCGAGGGGAGTGCCGGTAGCGAGAGTGAGTGGGAGTGTGTTTGTGTGTGTCATAAAGGCACTCGTACAGTGCTTGGCAATTTGAGGATCTCTGGCATATTTTAGACCATGGAATTGATTAAAAACTTTTTCAAGTTGCCCTGCCATTATTTCGACCTGGAAAGCGAAAGAACATGCTTAGGATGCCTAGCAGGCCGTGGCAGGGATTGCCTGTTGTACCATCCTGTGTTGGACTGCATCCTTGCTGCTGGAGAGCAGGCTCTCCTGGAACCAGAATAAATCCATGGGAACCAGGAGCCACGGGAAGCAGTTGGAGAAATATGTGACAGAAGGACGCGAGCAGTTTGTCTGCCCCTTTCAGTGGAACCTTTCACCAAAGGAGGATAGGAGCCTCCAGAAGAACACGTTTCCAGGTGCAGGCCTGGCCTGCAGAAGGTGAGTGACCCCAAGCTTTTCTGCATGGTTGTTAACCATTTCACAGTTATTAGGAATCAGGATTTGCTGCTCATTTTGTGTTGAATCAAAGATTTGGAAAATTCTTTTGTGCTAAACTGATAAAAGCTATCTGTAACAGAAGTGCTATGGCTAAAAAGGGGGGAAAATGCACAACAGTGGAAAGCCTACTCTAACCTCCCAGTTCCTTTCCCTTTTTTACTTTACAGGTGCATTATAGATGAAGGGCTGACTGTCTGGCAGGAAACAAATGAAAATTTTCTGGGATGCTTCCTGCAGGGCTGGAGAAGCTGCTGTAACCTAAAGGTATCTGGAACCAGCTAAAATATCATTAATGTGAACAGTTTCACAGATGTGAATGTGAATAAATATTGCTTCTTACCATTATTCTGAGCCTAGATTCAGCAGCATTTGCTCATTGAACTAGAAACTTGCATTTATAAAAGTGTCTAATTTCTGTTGTTCAAAGTAATGAAAGAGCATAAACTTCCTCAAAAATCTACTGTATTTAGGATCATAATGTTTGTGAAGGTCTTGGAACTTCTTTATAGTCCCACTGGAATGGATACAAATGCTGCCAAGTCGAGCAGTTGTGGTTGCCACAGACGAGGCTGTGTGGGTGGGTGAGCGCTGCCATGCGATGGCGAGTGGCCTGACATTGGTGAGGAAAGGGCAGCTCTCAGACTGAAATGAATGATGTAGCCCTGACCAGGTTTCTCAAAATCCCATTGCCCTTGTCCGGATCAGGACATGTACTAAAGATTCACATCAATTAGTATGCAACCTGGGAACATGTTTTCCAAAATATGAAGTGTAGGTTTACTAGTATGTTTTTGTCCCAGCTGTTGATACTCCTTATATAAGAGAAAACAGGCTTAAAGTGAAGCCTCAAACTAAAAAAGGACCTAAAATCTTTGTATTTTGAAAAAAATATACTAAATACTAAAAGAATAGGAAATATAATAGGGATGTACTTCTGTATATTACAACTCATAAAGCTATTTTTCATGCAGGAGCCACTATTTTTAGTTTTGTATTAATGTACATAGGATTTCATTTTTCCTTTGCATAGACAAACTGTTTTCCCGAAGCAACACATGGAAGCTTCAAGATTAGAGGAGATCAGATTTTGCCTATGGGTTTTATTTCCCTGGAATAATTTAAAGCAGTAGCTCCTGCTAAAAAATAAGTCAGAACTTTTTATAGATTGACATTAGAGGCAGCTGTTCATGGCAAAATCAGAGCACATGGGAAGAGGCACCAAAAAGGTGGAAATTGGTGGAATGATTGAAAACATGGTTGTTTTAAGAGATAAGTGAGTCTTTGCTTTTTTTCCTTTTTTTAGGTCAACAATGATGGAAGACATTCATCCCTACCCTTTAAATATGGCCTGAATCAGGAAGAATTACAGTTTCTTTTCTTTGTACCTCACTTTTGTAGGGTACTCTGATGTAGTGTGTTTCTGTGAAGCTTGGAGGGTGTGTGTTTTGACAGGATGGGGTGATAGTTGTTTTATTGTGGTTCTAAAGGCATAACTGAACATAACAGAGCATAGATATCACATCTTCACCCGAGTCCAGAATGGGTGGGAGTCTAGAGCTGAATCCTTTCCTGTAAATTGTAAGCTTATATTTATTTCTTCCAAAAAATACTTGGATTTAGAGTATTGCACCACATAAGTATTGAAAGAAATGCCTCCACTGCTACTGCTCTTGTGTTCTTCAATTACAGTGATTAAAATATATGGGTTTTATCTCAATTACTCTATATATAGATAGAGCTCTTTGGCAGTTTTTGCCATGTTGAAGTATCTTGGATAGACTAAGAAAAACAAGAACTTCTTCAATTTCAATAGTAATATCATATATGAAATTTGTGAGAATGATGAGTATGTAAGCTGACAAAGAAGAATTTTATATATTCTAGTATTCCGACCTCTTTAATGAAATTAATAATTAATAATTAATAAATTTATAATTAATAATATTTTTATAATTAAAAATGTAATTATTAATTAATTAATCAATAATTTCATGTTTGCAACGAAATCATTGAAGTTTTGTGGGCTGGATGGCTGATGATGCATTACCAAACAGGGAAGAACAAAAACCACTGCAGAGCTGATATCATAAGTCCTTATTTTGGTAGTCAACAAAAGAATTTGCTTTCATTTTGATACTTCACCAAACACTTCTAATGTTAGCCTCTGTTTTAGAGTTATGGCTTAGAGAAAACTACATCTACCTACAGAAAAAACTAAAATGAAATTGTTGCTTTTAATTAACAGCATAATTTTCCTCAAAGTGTGTGTTTTTACCTCAGTGCTGATCCAGCTGAGGTATAAACTGCTGAATCCCCTAGCTACAGCATGTCAGCTCTTCAATTCACACAGCAGCAACGTGCACCCTTCCCTTGGAAGCCTGAGACAAGGATCATGACAGTCTTTAAGCTGCCAGTACAGAAAAATCCTGTGGCTGGGCTACAATGGATTTCTGTGTTTTGATTGCCAGGGAAAACACAGAAAGATTATTTTTCCCCCCCATCTTCTGTGCTATGCAAAAGCCTGCCACATGATGGTAATTAGGAAGTACCTGGTGACGAGGGAAATGCAGATCTCCAAGCGATACAGGGTTTGTTAACCAGACACATCTAATTACTGTCTTTGTATGCACAGCCAGCCAAGGAATTCAGTCAAGTACATTACATTAGAGACGACAGGAGTTAAAACTTCCTGTGGTGTCTTGCACTTTTAGAGGCTAGGAAAATGTTGCAAGGTGAAAGGCACAAGCAGTGCTGTGAGAGCAGAGATTACCAGTGGTGCTTATTGCAATTACTCCTCCAAGGATTTCCAGCCTTCCAGCTGCTGTTTGATTTTGATGATCTTGCTAGGTGTCATTTGGTGGATACTACTTGTTCAGTGCCCATTAATTAGCAAACACACTTGTAGAACTTCCATCAAAGGATTAGGGGACTCAAACAGCAAAGCAAATTGGCTTCTTTTAGCATGCCAATAATATAGCACTTTTGACAATGAAAATGTGGAGCTTTTAAGTATAAGCACTGATTCTGCTTGATTTTTCCATACTTTGTTTTTAAGGCAATTAAATAAGACTAAGCATGGCTAGGATGTGAGTAGGTAAGACTAAATCCTAACAGAAACTTTATGATTTCTTAGAATACTTGAGAATCAGATTAAATCACTTTAGTTCTTGCTAGGTAGACAACTTCAATTATCTTGAGAAGGGAAAAATAAAGAAGTGCTTACTGCTTTCTTTTCTTCTTACTCTGAGCTGTATAGGCAGATGCAGCATAATCAGGTCCCATATTTGTGCTAACAAATAGCAGCACTGATTTTTCAGGAAGATATGACTAGGTAGTTTAACTTTGCTTCAGCATAGCATAATGACTATTGTGTATAATTAAGAGTAAAATTACATGCATAGTCGATGAATATGTGTGTTCAATTTACACAGAATGAACAGACGTGCTTCCCTCAGCATTTCTGGCTACAATTGTTCTGCTTTTCTCCTCTAAAGTCAGTGAGATTAGCTGAAGGTATCATCTTTTCCATCCCCTGATGAAGAACAGCACATGCTCCAAGAGCTTTCATTTATAAGCAGCATATGTTTGGGTCAGGAAACACCTCAGGGTAAGAATGAAAATAATGGGCAGAAAAGCAGGTGAGAGACAGATCACTGATCCCTGAAACATACAGTCCTTGGCATGTAATGCTGTGGTACCTTGGCCAGCCTCTGCCAGCTTTCATCTTAGCACTGTGCAAAGGTAATATTCCAGGTGAATTTAGAAAAGGTTCTTGCACCTTCTAGGTGCTAGGGCAAGATGTGCCTTAGGAAGTTCAGAATAAACAGCCAGGCATGGGTTGGACTTATGCTGCTGAATTGATAATGATCGAAGCCAAATCTCTAATTTGCTGTGCAAAGAGCAGGGGACTGTGCTATCTTGTGTAGTAGAAGGATGGTAGTTACCATGCAAGATAAAGACCTCTATGTTTTCAAAAGAAAAAGCACCAGTTTGCCAAGTGAAATTGTGTACTGATGTTAATCTGTGTCTGCATACCTTCACTGCCCACAGGCAAGCACAGTGAAAGCTTAATGATGATAACCTGGAGAGCAACTTCTGAAAAAAGGCAGAGTTCTAAAAAGTGCATGTGCCTCAGCTGAATAAATAACTTTTGTATCACTGTATGAATCTGACAGTCCTCTGCACAATGATAATGATGTAAACTTCACTGTAATGACTTGATAACAATGTTCTAAATGTTACTGTATTACTGGAGCAATGAGATGTGTGTTCCTTTCTTTTTTAACACTGGCCTCAGTAGGATTTGCAAGAGGCTAAGGGAAATGCTACTGTCAATTTGCTTCATGAATGCCACTGGAGAGAAGATTCAGAATTTCCCAAGTGACTCACAGATATCTTATGTCTGGAGATTTCTGTGGGGATGTCAGAGTGATTTAATTTCTTCCTTGGAAAGTGCCACCTGCATCTGTGGTCTGTCAGCCCTCAAAGGTCTTTCCCTTGCCCTTCCGTCTCTGCAGTAAATTTACAGCTATGGATTGCTTTTCCTTGTGTAATGTTCCTTGGATATTATTTTAATGTTGTTTGTTCATGGGAGTTTTTTTCCTGCCCCTTTTTTCCCATAAGTAAATTTGAACTGTGTGCCTCCTTGTCATAACTGTATATTTGTAAACTCCAAAGACATCTTCATAGGCATTGTACCTAATTTTGAATTCAGATAGTGCTTTAAACTTGGAAACTTATTGAAAAAAATACCCAAACAACAAACCCTTAAGATTTTCAGGTCAAAAGTTCTTCTTTTCTCTTTAGCTTCTACTGCTATCACGTGCTTTACAAGAGGACTTGACCTTAGAAAAGGGACAGAAGATGTCCTTTGCCCAGCAAACTGTCCTCTGTGGCAATTTTATGTCTTTGGGGATGGAGTTTATGCCTCTCTTTCGAGTGTCTGTGGAGCTGCCATACACAGGTAAGTCAGATCATTGCTAGTCCATGTGCTAAGTGAGTTTATATAGTCTGTGCCACACTTACAAATCTTAGCCTTCTGATGCCATCATAGTAAAAATCTCTCTGGACGCTGGGTCCTATTAACTCAATAGGAATGTCATTGGGAGAAAAGAAAACAAGGGGAAAAAAAGAATGTCTGTGCAGCTTGCTGTGTTTGCACAGCAAACACATCTGAGCTGTGTTTGAGTGTTCCTGAAAACTGCTTTGTCAACTTTCTCTGAAGTGGCCCAGCATTGTCCACAGGTGGATTTTCACTGCAAAATCACTTGTATCACTAGTAGATATGGAAGGATACAGTATAAATAGTAACTAATTGAAGAATAAAAGCAGATTCACTTTCTGACTTTCTTAAAATCTGGCATCAAACCATCTGTTTAAAAGAAGTGGAGGGAAAGTGGTTTCAGTATTTTTTTTTAGCATCAAGCAACAGAAGAAACCCTTTCAGAATATATTGATGTGATGCTGCAGCTATCAGAGTATTTTTTAGGTTAAAATACTCACAACTATAAACTTAAAATATTACAGAAATATAAATGGCTAGAAGACAAGTGAGGAAAATAAAACTTTCTTGAGTTAGTATTCATTGCTTGACACTTTAAATGCCATAAAAAAAATATGCCAAGCATGTAAAATAATATTAAGGGGGCTGTCATTACTATTTAGAATCTTATTTAAAGTGTCAATTAAAATTTTATAACTTTTAACAAGATTTCCAAAATTTGGGCTACTTGTACAGTATTTAAATCCTAAGTAAACTAAAATGAACTTTAAAAAAAATTACTTATGGGTTTTGAGTAGAAACTCTGGAATTTCTGAAATGCTGTAAAAGAATCTAGGGGCTAAGATAGGAGTTAGAAGGAGCTTGGGAGGTATTATGGGAGTCTAGTTCTATTTGTTTTTAAAGCTGAAGAGTTTGTCTCATATTTACATGTTTCTATGTGCATTTTATTGTTAGACAGGCATCCTTCTGATGCTTCTGTAAAAAGCAGAAATTAAAGTCTCCATTTAGTGTGTTTTAAGAGTCTTCATGGGTATTTAAAAAATTACACTTTGATTCTTCACTCTTCCTATTTAAGGTATATTTAAAAAGTTTGTAAAAAATGTCTAGATCAAATGCAGGTAGTGACTTTGGATTTGCTTTTTTCATTGTTTTTCTTTTTTGAACTGAGGAAAACGGAGATTTCTTTCCATTGTCTGGTTTTTTTTTTCCTGAGGCAATGTTTGTATTTAGTGATGTAGCCATTTATTTTAACATTCCATTTCTTGCCAAAGATGTCTTTAAAGAGAAAAAAAACTCTTGCTGTCAAGACCTTTTCCTAAAGAAATTAAAGGCTTGAACGTTTTGAAAAGACACAGAAGTTCCTGACCAGTTCAACCAGGCAGCATTCCTGAACCTCCCCTGCCAGGGTTGTCTGTGGCTGACTGGCAGCAAAGTCCCACCATGAAAGCTGCTGGGGCTTGGTTCTGTCACAGCTGGGAAATACTTTACAAAAGGGAGAGGTACAAGAAATGGCAGAGGCATATTTCTTTCCATGATTTGCACAGTCTTCCCCTAGACAATAAAGCACAAGCTTTATTTTATGATATATCACTTAGCTCTTCACTGAAGTTCGTACCTTATAAGCTGTGTACTACTGTTCTCCAGCCCAGAAACATGAGGCTATAAAAAAATCCATGCTTTTCCATAGTAAGAGTCAATATAAATTGTACCTCTTGTGAAATATGCAACCCTTTTTGTACATCCTGCATCTAACAGTCTCTCTCCACAGACATTGTAAGAATAATGAGGGCTCTAATAGTGATAAAGAAATTAAAATATACTCACCTTTGTAATCTGTCTTCTAGATTGGATTTAAATTAGTCTTGTTCAAGTCTTTGAGTGTGGTAAACTTTCCATTGTCTGGTTGAAAAAACAGACTAAAGGTGAAAAATTATCTGTTTAGGAGAACTGCTGTTTCTGAAGACTGCCTTTAACTTGGGGGCTATTAGTTCTGCTGGCCTTTCAACTCAGAACAGAATTTGCTGCATGAGAACGTTTTGGTAGCTTTGTTACAACTGTTAACAGCCAGAACTAGTCCTGGCGAAAAAGGATTGATGCATGGAGGAGGGACAATAGCTGTTTAATTCTCAGCTAATTTCAGTGCAGGCTGCAAAATCCAACAAAAACATAAAAAATACTTGCTCCTTCTTGCCCTGTGTTGCAATGTGTAAAATCCAAATTGGCATGAAGGAAACTTCAAGAAGACATTCCCGTTTGCCGTTATTGTGACATAAGTAGATCCGTTCTTTGAGAATTTTGTAAATTTCTTCCAAATAACTGAACTAAGCACTCGTTTCAAACCAGGTGTACCCTCCATTGCACTGCCTGGTGAGTGCAGATAGCTCTGTACCTTTAGCACTGTTGGGTCCTGGCTCTGTGTCACCTAACCTGGGTCAGACAACCACTCAGCATTTCAGGAAACATCAGCTGTGGGAGCAGGGCTCGTTTAGTTTTTTAAACTGAAAATGGTTGTGTGAGCCTGGGTCTCTTTCCCCTTCCACATACACTTCAGTTTGCATGCTGGGTCCACATTGAGGCTGGATTCCTTAATTTTATATAAATCAAATAATGCTTAGTCCTATGAGTAGTTCCATTACTGTGAGACAGTTATTAATGCAAGAAAATACTATGTAATGCATGAAAATAATTTAGCAGAATTCAGCTACAAATAATTCTGTGTACTACAGATGAATAATCTTTCTGCCTGTTTTAGCTTGTTACATTTGGCTTTTTCTCTCATTTTATGTGTAATTACTCTCAGGAAACAAAATATTTATTCAATATTATTCTTTTTCTGGGCAGAAGGATAAAAGATTCATTTGCTGAGGGAAGAATGGAGAACCTCCTACCAGGCTGACACTATGTAGGCATGAAGAACTGAGTTAAATCTACCACTGAGTGATTAATTGGATTAATAATCAGAAGGTCAAATGAAGGACTAGGTTCTCAGCTTGTGCAGTTCTGTTCCAGTGCCAATTCCACTAAATGGAGACCTAGCCCAATGTGGTAATATTTAGATGTTAAATAGGCATGTAAATTTTTTCATAACCTCCCTAACTTGTCAAGGGTTGAAACCAGTCCTCATTAGGCACTGGGGTCCCAGAACTGGAGTCTAACAAAAGCATATCATGGTATTACCAAGCTGGCCACAAAGTGCCCATAAACACAAATGGCACCTGAGCTGCCCCACTGTTTGCTGGAGGAATATTGACAAAAGGGTTGTCTGGCCAAAGGGATTTCTGAGCAGCTGTAGATCCCTGGGAAATTTTGGTATCTTGCCTGCTTCTGCTGCTGAACTTCTTTCCTGCCAAAAGCAATAGGAGTGCAGAGAAAGAAAGGAAGAAAGAACACAGCTTAGGGGTCCAGAGGATGCTGGCATGAAATGCTGAGCAGCTCCATATCAGTGGTTGATTGCAATCAGGCAGCAGCAGGACACCAGTTTGGAGACAAGGAGGATAATTCTTTGGGTGATAGAGAAAGACTGATTATTTGGAAGGAGTTTGCAGATGGTGATAGTAGGAAGGAAAGATGGGAATTCAAACAATTCAGCTGTCTTACCTAAAGTCCTTGAGGATAAACTGACTGCAGTTCCATCTGTAAGGCTCACCTCCCAAGGACAGAAGGGTCTCTTTGTGGTCTAGGCATCAGTTTTGATGTGTGGACTCCTTGAAAAATTCATTCAAAATTCAGCAACACTCTGTTTGTCTTTCTCCAATAGTGCAAAGAAACAGTTCTTGCACACTGAGGAAGTGCATGGGAATCTTAAAAAGCTCGCATTTAATGTGGTGATTTATCTTGATTCAGTTCAGATTTTTAAGTATGTTTTAGCTGAAATTCCTGTATTTTATAAGACCTTTCTGCTACCCTTGACTGGTACGCTGTCCTTCATAAGCTGTTGTGCAGTGAGGTACAGGATTACTGCCTTGTGTATCTGCTTTTCTGTTTGTGTCCATTTTTGAGTGAAAAATACCATTTAGGTATAAATTACAGGTTGTTATTAACAAGCTAGGCAAGAGAATGGACTGACAGCTTTTACATAAAGTCCCTGTTAAGCAGCACTGGCAGTAGCATGTAACATAATGAGTAGGGAAGTGAAAGCTGTCCCTGGAAAATCTGCGGAGCTCCAGTTTAATCAAAACAGCCACGGCAAGCAAGTCAGTCACACAGGAGCAAAGCACAGCAGTGAAAAGCAAAGCAGATTGCAGTGACATAAGTCATTATGTGCATAGGCACTTCTTCACTCTTTAAAAACCATTGCAGACCCACACAGGATGAATCTTGCTTTAAAAGTCAATCGTAAATCATTGCAGAAAGGAATTTGCCAGTGGTTCAGAACACAAAGGTGAACTGGCAGTGTATGGTTTGCTCCACGTCAGCAGATATAAACATGCACTCTGAGTAAACCTTCCTGAAGAAACATCCCAGGTAAAACTATCAGATTGTAAAAGATGGCCTTAAACTGTTAACTCACCTTCAGAACAGAACGACAAGAAATAAGAAATAAGTTTCATAATGCTACAGGTCATGTTACAGTCACATCTAATATCAGCCCCCACTTGCGTTAAAAATAGCAGAGCTGTTGTGTGGAAAGTGTGGATCTTCAGAAGGCAGCATGGAACTTTGACTTGTGTTTAAATACAGAATCACATATGTTCAACAAGTAGATAAGGAGCAAATAAATCTACTCTAGCTTCACTATAAAGCTTCCAAATTCAGTGGAGACTAGGTGATAATTATTTTCCTCTAGAATTTTCAATGAAATTTAATTAATTATTATTGTTGCAATTAAAATGTAAAGACCAATAGACAAAATGGAATTATGTAACAACACTGATCTCAGTGGGCCTATAATAAGCTTAAATCCTTGTTTCCAGGAATACTTCTTAGTATTAAGGAATACTAAGGAATACTTCTTAGTATTCCTGGAACTTTCAGTCTGAATTGAAAAGGCTGAGTTTTCAATCTGAATGTTTTAATTCAGTTCAGCACTCAGAATTGTGGGTCCACAACCAAGAAAGTGGGAAAAGATACTGAGCTCTTCTTAGGAGCTAACGTGGGCATGGATCAGGTTTGCTGATGTAAGCCCGAAGTATCTTCACTAAAATTGCAAGTACAAACTTAAAATAGAATCTGATCCAATTAAACACATTCTATTTGACACATTTCCTTTTCCATTAAGACTGAGACACTAGTGAAGGCTTGAATGCTTAAGAGAACCCGGTACTGGAGAAGAAATTTATATTCTAAGTAGACTGAAGTATTCTAAGTACATTTATGTGTCATTTTTCTCAAAGATAATTTTGACTTACTGAATTTTCCTGTCACTTAAAACTACCCAGTTAACAGCTCTCATCTGATTTTTATCTCACTGTTTTTTGAAGAACTATAAAGTGCTGTTTGTATTTGCTAACTTTATAATATGATTTTAAATTCATTTAGGGTAACCTTAGTAAAGCTCCTTTGTCTATATACTCTATAAAGTATTCCTAGATGAGAATATATCTGTATATTTTAAAACTATACCAAGCTACAAGAATTAAATGTATATAATCATGGTTCAATTTAGAAATGCAAGTCACATCCATGAAGAATGAATATCTTTTAACACTGTTCCAAATAGAATGTTATGTGGAAGTTGCCTTTACCGCAGCTATCCAGATCTCATATTATCAGAAACATATGTAAAGTTTTCTAAACCCTGGTCTTGATTATTCTATTTTCACAATATGTTAAATCAGATTAGGCCAGATTAGGCCTTCCTCCTTTTCAAGCAGGAAGACAAACAGAATCAAAAAGTAAACACAAAGGCACACATTGCTGTGTTTAAATAGTCTTGAATTATTGCTTGTCTCCCACAGAAATGTACCTGCCCACGTAATACAAGGCATCATGTTTTGCTCCCTCTTCAAGAAGTTCAGTTTTGACTTTTGGCCTCTAAAAATAATAACTGTTCTTTCAGTTATTCTCTTTTTCACATAAAAAGAAATCTGACAGTTCTGATGCTTCTTATTGTCACTTAGGAATTGATATGGCCTGAAGCATCACTGTTCTGCATTAGTCTAAATGCCAGGATTTTAGGCTTTCCTGACTTTTTAAAATAAATCTGTGTGATGCTCTGTAGAATTGTTTATTCTAAAGTCTTTTCAGCAACTTACAGATTGTTCTACCCTGAACACAACTGCCTGCCTCTATTGCATCTTTTTGAGAAGGCTAGTGACAAAAATTCTAATGATGGTATTACCTGTATTGCATTTTCTTGTGACTAAAATGTCTGATTTGTACCAACTCTTTTTGAACCTTAGTGGGGTGATTACCAACACAGGAGGAGCTGTAAGGGTACAGACTCTCCCAGGACAGGAGAACTACCCTGCTGTAAATGCTAATGGGATCCAGTCTCAGGTGCTCTCTAGATGGGCTTCATCTTTCTCAGTGACTGGTAGGTGGATCACACTGTCTTGCAAACTATATTTGAAGCTCTGGGAGAACTGTAGGACACTTCCTCAGTGCTTCTGTATGCATAAAGAAAGTGACTGTTATCTGATGTGTAGCAACAGAAGTTTTCACTTCTAATTCATCATTTTAACTTCATTTTTCCTCAATTACCTAAAGAAAAACTATTCCAGCTAGAGTAGCTAGTCTGTAACAGAAGCTGATACATAAAGATGGGTCAGTTATTTAGAATATAATGACATGATAGCCTGCAGTTGGCAGTTCCATAATGGTTTAAGCTGATCAAAGTCAGTGCTTCAATCCTGCCACTGCAGTCCAGTCCTCCTGCCACTTCCAGTCACTTAATTTTATTCCTTCTCTCCCTCTGCCTGCATTTGTCAGGCCCTTCAAATACCCTGTGCAGCATTCCATGCAAAGAGAAAACCGACCCTCCAAAAATAGTAATAACAACAACTTATGTGTGATGTGGTCATTAGGCTACAGTGCAATGTAGTTGTTTTGTCCAGAAGTTTTTGTCCCCATTGTTGAGGTAGTTGTTAATTATTAATTGCCTAATTGCAAACCAGTTGTCGTGCCTTACCGCTCAGGTGAGGCTAAACCACCCTCATAAAATCATATGCAGAAATGTATTTGTTATATATGTTGTTGTGGTTTCAAAAATATTGAAGTGGATGTTTGCAAGTATAGAAAACTTGTGAAGCAAATCTCTGTAATGTGTTCTTGCTGTTTACACAGCTAAAATTTAGCCTACTGTCTCTAGGATTCTAGTATTCCTTGTATAGTGCCCACTGCAAGTTACTAGCTAAGAACTTGGAGTTAGAGGTGCTTTTGGTGAGGGTGAAGGTGAAATTCAGTTCTCCAGATCAAGTCCTCTCTTTATCTGCTAGAAATAATGGCTACTACAGCTCAAAACATCTCATCAGATATGTATGCTGTAATTACTTATCAGCTCCTGTTGTTTCAAATGCAGAAATTAATTACCTGTAAAAAAAGGTAATTAATACTGGATTAATTAATTGCAGTACTGCAATACTGGATTACACCAAAGGTTTGTCTAGGCTCGTGTCCTACTCCCAGAGTAGCTAATGGCAGATGACAAAGAAAGGTTATTGCAAGTACAGTAATTCTTCAAGCACTTATAACTTCACCTAAATACACTAAAATCCAGTAAAAGTATTCTTATTTTAGCAGGTCCCAAGAACACAGCCCTTGAGGCAGTTGGGCGATCGGTGTCGACAGCGCGTCCCTCCACAGGTACGGGATCTCCGCAGCGAGGGGAGCCCCGCGAGGCAGGAGGCACTGCAGTGTGCAAGCCCCTGGCTAAGAAAACATGTTCCATGAGACTCATTTCTTTTTAAAGAAGAAAACAGATGCAGTATCTGGTTTTGCAGTGTATCTTGCACCAGAAAAAAAGAGGAATCGTATGTAATCTTGGAGATTGATTCTGATCTCACTAAAGTTTATGCGAATTTAAAAAAAAATGAATGATTTCTGAAAAGTAGTAGAGATAACAAAAAGGAAGGTAAGAGTTCATGAGCTCATGTGATGATCATTCTTTTTAAGTGATGGAGAAGACAGAGTTAATACTTTCCTTCTTACAGAATTGCTGAACAGCTGAGTGCTGTCAGGACATGCATAGCAGAAATTTAGTTGTTATGTGAATTTCACCACAGAAAATGCTGCATTAAACCCTTTTTATGAAGATTAGTGCTGTATAAATACTGGACTTGGATGTTGTTTGTGAATAAACCACCTGGTTTACAGTTTAAGTCCTGGTTTACTTCCACACCATTAAAAGTCCATTGTACAGCAGGATTGCTAACTGAGAAACCTGGGAAGGTGAGGTACAGAAATCCACCTGGCTTTGTACAACTGAGTAATCAGTCAGACAGGTGTAGAAAGGAAGGTTAAGCTGTTGCATTTGAAAAAGAATGTTCTCCAAGGATCAAAGCAGTAGTAGCACAAGTTTACTTATTAAACTGATTGACAATTCCTACAGCAGATAGATTGCACTGTAATATCTGGAGTCAGAGCTTTTTCTGGTTTTCTTCAGTCCGTTCATCATCCTGTTCTTAAATGATCCATGCTGTTTTTTTCACTGAAGGTAAAAGACCTAAGAAGACTCTTGATAAAAAGGCTGGAAACAAAGGTAAGAACACAGTGATTTAACTTTTGCAAAGCAGAATCCTGAGATTTATTTGATGTTAATAAGTATAATTATTTTGGATGTTCACAGACTGTAAAGCTGATATCGCCTTTCTCATTGATGGAAGCTACAACATTGGCCAACGTAGGTTTAACTTGCAGAAAAACTTTGTTGGAAAAGTAGCTGTAATGTTGGGAATTGGAACAGAAGGGCCTCATGTTGGAGTCGTACAGGCCAGGTAAGAACAGATCTACACAAAATATGAGGAAGTAATTGATAAGAGAAATCAATTAACATATCACTTCTTTTGCAGAACAGTATCACTCAATAATGGCTGATGAATAGCAAGGGAAAGAAACTCTTGAGCTGTAGCACTGTTTGCTCTGTGCTGCACTGAGATGTGCATATGAGGACATGACAAATTTGAACATCTTCTATCTCTGATATTTATATTTGACTAGAGAGCAGCTGGATTTTTCACAGCCCCTCTGCTGCAGCTTTGCATCTCATCTTAGTAGAACAGCAGGGAACACCCTGCAAAGAAGAGATGCCAGTTTCTAAAAATTGTAGAGAGAATAGTCCCTAATGGCTATGTACATGTACAAAACAAAAACCTGCTGTTACCAATTGATAAAATATTACAGCTGATATTTTTCAAATGTTCAAAAGTAACAGGTCACTTGTTTTTGCTTTCTACTGTAAATTAAAAATGAAATCTGGACACAGAATTCTTAAAGTCTTTAATTTCTTAGTCAGTAGCTAGCATACCTTGAACTTTTCAAATCAAAAAACTCAAACTGCGTTTTTCAGGAATTTTTTATAAGGAAGGTATTTGTCATACAAATAGTAGAAAACCTGCCAATCTGTAATTACACAGATGCATTAGTTTAACATCTGGAATGTTCAATTTTTTTCTTTATGTATTTTCAGTCTAATGTTTTCAGCTGTTTGATAAGCATGAGAATCAGGCTGTGTTTAATTTATCCATTCAGGTAAATAATTCCTCTTGCTAAGGATTGTGAGACTTACTGAGCAAGAAGGATACTTATGTTTCAGTACTGAAATCCAGAGAAGAATATATATTATCATGAGCAAAACTATTCCAAGTGTGTTTTAGCTTGCTAATGCCAGTATGAAAAGTGAACCTTATTACTCTGCTTTATTTTTCCACAGTGAACATCCAAAAATTGAATTTTATCTGAAAAACTTTACTGCTACAAAAGAAGTTTTGTTTGCCATAAAGGAATTAGGGTTCAGAGGAGGCAATTCCAATACAGGTGAGTTCATATTCCCCCTAAAACAGAAATTACTTCTTATGTATTTTTTAATATATATGTATATGTGTGTAAATGTTGAAGTTCCTATAATTCACATAGGTCAGGAAGTGTTTTAGATGCCACACTTACCTTAAAGAGATTTTCCACTAGAACATTGCCACATCTCACATTTAATTTCTAGAAGTTAGGCTTGCTTATTACACATTTTATTAGAGTACAGGTGTTTATACTTGTATAAATGCTTCCTGCATTTCAACAGTAATTGACTTTTCACTAGTAACAGAATGATATCTTGAGACAAATTCATAAAAGGCTTAGTGAATTTCTTGTTGGGGTGGTTAATTAAAGATTAGACTAGAAGTAAGGAGTAAGTGGTGGTGAGAAGACACTGTGGTTTAGCCCCAGCCAGCAACCAAGCCCCATGCAGCTGCTGGCTCACTTTCCCCTAGTGAAGTGGGGGAAGAATTGGGAAGAGGAAAATGAGGAAATCTGTAGATTGAGAGAAAGACAATTTATTAGGGAAACCAAGCCACTCACACAAGCAGAGTAAAACAAGGAATTAATTCATCATGTCCCATGGGTAAGTAGGTGTTCAGCCATCCCCAGGAAAGCAGGGCTCCAGCTCACCTAACAGTTCATGCCAACACTCCAACTGTCCCCTCACCTTCATTCTTCTTCCCACAACTTTATATGCTGACCATGACACTGTATGGTGTGGAATATCCCTGTGGTCAGTGGGGGCCAGCTGGTCCTGGCTGTGCACCCCCAGCCTTCCAACTGGCAGGATGGCACAAGAAGCAGGAAAGGCCTTGGCACTGTGCAAGAGCTGCTCACCAATAACAAAAATGTCCCTCTATTGTCAACAGTTTTCTACACAAATCCAAAACTCAGTCTCTACTAGCTAATCTGAAGAAAATTAATTATCACAGACAAAACCAGTCAGGCATTGAAACTAAGCATCTAATGACATTGCATTTCACAAGCTAAATGTAGGTAGCTCCTGAAATTTCTTTTTTCCTTCCAATCCATTCGGCAGGTACTAATGTACCTACTTCCTAGTGGGAAACTAGACCTATGAGCAAAAAACTTATTGGGGAATTCCACCTCAGCTTTATCTGTGGGGTTTTTTTTGGTGGGAGGAGGGGTGTTGATTTGGTGTGATTAGTTTTTAAGTTAGAGGTTGCCCAAGCTTCATTATTATCAAATTTCCTGGGGCACCAGTTCAATGCTACACTGGCTTAGTCCTGTAGTTATAAATCCTGCACAATTTCAGATGGGAAGCTGATCCCAGAATGTACCATCACTGTATGCATTATTTCTTCATATTCTTCTCCTGTTCAAAAAAGGGAAAGCTTTGAAGTACACAGCTCAGAAATTCTTCTCTTTGGAGAATGGAGCACGGAAGGGAATTCCCAAGATCATTGTTGTGTTTCTGGATGGCTGGCCCTCAGATGATCTAGAAGAAGCCGGCATTGTGGCCAGAGAATTTGGAGTCAACGTGTTCATTGTGTCTGTAGCAAAGCCCACAACAGAGGAGCTGGGAATGGTACAAGACATTGGTTTTGTTGACAAAGTAAGAAAGAATGTCATTATTTGGTTTTCAGTCACAAATGTCATTCTGGAGAATTTACAGTAAAATTCTAATGAACTAATATATGTATTTATAATAACTCATATAGATGTATGGACATAAAAATATTCTTTCAAACCAGCTGATTAAATTATCCCTGCTCATAAGTGATTTAAAAGACTAGCAGAAGGAAGGTTAAAGAAACACTGGAGATTTTTCCTTGCTAAAGGGGCCATACAAAGGTACCATTGTCCTCCCAGTTCAGAAACTTGGCCAAATTGTAGCTCCTGAAATTTGTAATTGCATGAAGACTCTCAGTGCAGGAAATTCCCCTATCTCAGGTATGGCTGAATGTGCCAAAGCTATGACATGCTGATGTGACACATTTCTCTCTCCTGAAAGGGCAGGCAGGGAGATGCTTATTTCTTACCTGCTCTGTGGATAATTATTTACTTACTTTCACTACTAAGAGGACAGAAAATATGGGAAAACACATCATAGCAAGTCTGTGTACAAGACTTTGATCTTGTATGCAGAGTTTTGGATCTTGTTCCTTTTGAGTTAGTGCAGGAATTCAGACACTGATCACCTACTCTTACATGAGTTTTCTAATCAGTAGGTCTTTACTTACTCTGCAGTGAGAAAACCATTTCCATTGTCATTTTCCACAGGGAGGTTGTAGATGTCTAATTTCAGCAGAAATGGCATGAACAGAATGAAGCTCTGCTTCTTCTAAGGATAAGATACCTAGCTGCTGACCCCAGAGGTATTGCAGGCAGGTCCAACCCTTACGCACTTACAGAAGCACCACAGAGTGGTTTGGGGTGGAAAGGACCTTAAATGTCATCTAGTTCCCACCCCCTTGCCATGGACAGGGATGCCACCCAACAGACCAGGTAGCTCAGGCTTGGCCTTGAACACTTTTGGGGGTGAGGCATCCACTATTCTGAGCAAGCTGTCCCGGTGCCACACCATCTTCACAGTAAAGAATTTCCTCCTAATATCTACTCTAGATCTCTCCTCTTTTAGGAGATCTCTTTCCCTTGTACTATGACTGTCTGTCCCTGTAGAGGCACAGAAAGACATGACCTTAAGTAGCTGAGGCCTGTCCTCCCCTTCTGCATTTTGATCTTAGTTGGATTAGTTGGAGAGCTGATTTTGAATTTAACCCCTTTTTCAGTTGCCTTGTACTTTACATGCATCTGGTGGAAGCTAGGGGAAAAGAAATTTTACTCTGAATGACCTGGAGCTATATGTCTACCCAACTCTGTCTGTGTTTGTGACACATTATAGATTAAAAATTAAGATTAAATCTTACCAAGTTCAAAGGGAAAACATAGAGGCTAATTTTCAGTGTATAAGCAAAAAGACAGAAATTTCAATCCTTTGGCTATTTAGTATTATTGCTTTGTTCATGTACACAAAACAAAATTACAATTTTCAGTTGTTGCACTTCTTGTGAATAAAGCTAAATTATTTGAAAACTTTCATAGCTTGGGGGGCAGGGTTGGCTTTATTACTGGATAAAATAAGCTGCACTATAGTTTACATTGACTTTGAGTGCAGCTGTTTCAATTTCTTTAAAGACAAGCACACAAAAACCCATCCTAAGCTCCCACTATGAGGCTTCATTTCTAACCTGCTTTTGAAAGAAAAATCATAGGTGTCTGAGTATTATCCATTGAACTGCTTAGTTGGCATTCACCCATTCCATTTATGTTTTCAACAGGCTGTCTGTCGAAGCAATGGCTTCTTCTCTTACCAAATGCCCACCTGGTTTGGTACTACCAAATATGTAAAACCTCTTGTCCAAAAACTGTGCTCACACGAGCAGATGTTGTGCAGCAAGACTTGCTACAACTCCGTCAACATTGGTTTCCTGATAGACGGCTCCAGCAGCATTGGCGAGAGCAACTTCCGCCTGGTGCTGGAGTTCGTGAGCAACGTGGCAAAAGCTTTTGAGATCTCTGACATTGGCTCCAAGGTGGCGGCCGTGCAGTTCACCTACGACCAGAGAACCGAGTTCAGCTTCACAGACTACGTCACCAAGGACAAGGTGCTCTCGGCCATCCGCAACATCCAGTACATGAGCGGCGGCACCGCGACTGGCGATGCCATCTCCTTCACAACCAGGAACGTGTTTGGCCCAGTGAAAGATGGACCCAACAAGAATTTCCTCGTTGTTCTCACTGATGGCCAGTCTTATGATGATGTTAGAGGACCTGCTGCAGCGGCACAAAAAGCAGGTAAATTATGCATTTTGAAAAGCAGTGGAAGTTGATCTGTCCTATTTCTGCTGCACCGCAAATGTTAAGATTTTAAAGTTTGCAAAGTATCATACTTTGAATTCAGCAAAATGTAAGCCCCGAGGAGCTGTTTTCCCTTAGGCTGAAAAAAACCCCAGCAAGCAGATACAGAGCCCGGTATGACTAGAGTCACTTATGGCAGCTTAGGGATCAACATATACCCAGTCTCATTTCCCTAAATGGTAGAGTAAGAATGATGAGCCAAGTAACTCCGTCATCATCTAGGAAGGGAATAAGCAGCTGTGGCCAAAAAGGCCATTGGGCTGATGATGCTTGAAGTATGAGTATATAAAGACACTAAGTATACACAAAGGAACCAAACTTACTTTCAAAATAATTTTACACAGTGTTATTTACTTATGTTTCAAAACTGACATTGTAACTGCTGCAATCCTGTGTGTCACTCAAGAACAACTCAGACACTAGCTCTTAGGATACCTCATATTTCCTTCAGGAGTTTTCCTGAGACAAATCTAATTCCTGATGTTTAGTGGCAAAATCTAATTATCTTTGACAGGCTGCAGGTGTTGAAATATGCTTTTGAAACCCACATTGACTCATTAATGTAGAAATGTCTGGGGTTTTTTTGTATCTATAGGCAAAATGATCTCTTTTTAATTTCTTTTTTATAGGAATAACAGTCTTCTCTGTTGGTGTTGCCTGGGCACCTTTGGATGATCTGAAAGACATGGCTTCTGAACCAAGAGAATCTCATACTTTCTTCACCAGGGAGTTCACAGGATTGGAGCAGATGGTTCCTGATATTATTAGAGGCATCTGTAAAGACTTTTTGGACTCTAAACAATAAAAAATCTGCTGTTCACGATTACTATTTGAAACTAAAAATCATGAAATTGAAATGGTCCCTCTAATAAAACAGATGTTTTATTCTTATATATGCTATCATAATACAGAGGAAGAAGGGCTACTTTTTGTTTCAGTAGTCAGTCAAAGATTCTTGTGAGCTTGTTAGAAGTTGTACTTGATCCTGAAGTGCAGAATTTGGCCAAGAGTTAATATTTTCAACAAGCATATAGCATCCTGAAGTTCAAAGCTTTGCATATCATGCACTTAAGAATAGAAGATACTCAGAGGAAGTAATACAGCTCTGACATTTTCTGACACTTGCTAGATACCTTCTTAGGAGTTAAAAATATAACTTTAAATACAAGGTACTACCTTCTATAAGCTTTCTGTAGCTTACAATTCTGTATCTGTTCAAAGAGTTCTGCTGATAACATGAAGTACTTTCAGCACTCCTGTTGTGCAATGTCCATTATTGCCAGGCAGGTTAAGAAAAGATATAACAGATTGTAGCTGAAAGAGTCTATTTTTACTAGTTGGGGTTTTGTTGGATCTAGTTGGCAAATTTTATATCAAAAGTCATTTAACTTCTACCCACAGCTTTCTGTGGATCTATTTGGTTGGTTCTTTTGGCACAGAATCTTAAAGGTATTTAAGGCACAGTAGTTCTTTGAGAATCTGGATCCTAATATATTAGCTACTACTACTGCTTTCTGCACCACTGAAGTCAACAGTGATATTCCAAATATAACTGACAACTGGATATTTCCTGTCTGCTGCCTTGTACTGTCTTGATTTGACAAAGTTGTTATTGGCCAGACAGTAAGAGACAGGAATCTTGGGCCAAGAGATTAAATGAGACCACACAGTGGGAACTGAAAGTATGCAAATTCAAGTCCAGAGGTATCTCAGACCTTTAAACCTAATGGATTTATATCAGATTACATGGTCAGAAAAGAAGAGTAGGCAGACACATTAAGCTGGATTTAGTAGTTCAGAGAATAACAACTTCATAATAGTAGTAAAAACACCTTTATAGATGTGTGAGGTTTTTTGAAGATGAAAGAATAGTTTTCTTGAAAAAGGCTTTCATTTGATGACATACCTAGTAATGTTGATATATTTATATGCACACATAGGTGATTTAAATGATATCATATTCACCAAGTTATTCCAGAGGCTTGGTGTGAATAACATACTCCAAATATTCTTTAGAAAATAAAGGGGATTTGCAAATAAAATGTATAGTAGAAAACAAAACAGCACTTTCCCTATCAATCTGGGGTTTTCCCTTTTTTCCTCTTCCCCACTATTGATTGTAAAATTTCGAGTAGTTTATGGAGTGGCACAGAAAGGATTGTATTCATTGGGCTTTTGCTGTGCACTTTTTAATAACTTATAACTGGCTATATATTACTCTAAACATAAATGGCAAAGATGCCTTGTATTTTTCTAGCAATTGTTATCCTTAATTTTGTTACGTGTTTATAAGGGTATTAAGCTTTTGCTGTATAAATTCATATGCTATATCAACTTTGTGCAAAAATTCAATTAATTTAGTTTATAACATTTTTATAGAAATACATATTGCAAGAAAGCTGGGACTGTTGCTGTCTCTTTTAATATCTCATAACACAGAAGACTCTTTGTGATGAACCTCATATAGTTTAGCTTGAGTAAGTTGTATGTGATACTTCCTACCTGTATTATCTTAAATTCCAAATCATTCTCAAATAATAAGGGTATTATTTTTACAAATATTTTAATTTGAATGAGTCAGTATCAAAGTTTTAGTCATTGTTCATATTATGATGCTAGTTAAATCATCTGAATATAAATTGTGTGCTGGCTGATAGAATCACATTTTCTCTCCTACCTTGCTTTTACTTTTACTTGTTGCAAAGAAATAGGCAGCTTTAACTCACATCATTCATTCATCAGACAAAAAAGCAGGTTTGCATCCCTGGGACACTGAAAGCTGCAGAGCTAAGTGTCCACATATTTCCATTTCACAGGAATGGTGATGCCATGTTACTTGCACCCTCCATATACTCCTATTACACTCAGATAGGGACTATCTTCTTAAAGTTCTTCTTAAAACTTCTTAAAGATACAATGTTTGTGTGCCAGCAAGCATTTGTGAGCACAGTTTAGACCTGAGAAAAACATTAGTGGGATACAGACAAAAGAACTGAGACCTGGTGAGCTACAGGGGCAGGGTGGAAAGGATGTGAACTGTGCTGTAAATAGAAGGCAAATTTGGAGGAGGAACAGCATGGCAGAGGGTAGCAGACATGGGCTGAAGTTCTGGTTTGTTAAACAAGGTAAATAAAGCCACAGACAAGGATTCAGTTTTACACTGCCAGACCAAGCAGAACAATGAATGTGAAGAGAGCTGCAGCTACCACCAGTTATGCAAACTCCAGTGGGAAAAACTGCTGCAGATTTAGGGCTGTCAGTCAAGATTTTGGCCTGCAGGGGATCAATTCTGTTCTCAATGAAAACCATTGTAAACAGGCTGGACTACATGATCTTTAAAAGGTCCCTTCCAACTGAAACCACTTTGTGATTTTCTATGCCATATTTCCCTGAACACTATTCAGACACAGGGGGCCTCAGATTTGCAATCCCAGTCCTGATGACGTATCACATCAACATAAAAAAAAAAAAAAAATCAGGATTCCTTCATTTAGAAGAGAGTAGAAAACTCTGAAGTTAGGGATTTAGGTACTTAACTGTAACTCCCATGCAGCTGTTTGGAATTATACAACTCCTATGCAGCTGTTTGGAAATAGGAGTTAACACAGTTCAAAACTCATCCTTCCCACTTAGAGCAATCTAAATTTACAAAGTTTTATTAATCTGCTGTCCTAAATAAATTGAAATCCCTTTTTGTACCGTGATAACTTCCAGGAAGAGCTACAACCTACAGCCATGCTTTGGTTAGGACACATGCCTGAGCACTGGAAGCATTCCCTGCCACAAGATCTTTCCTGGGTAAATTCTCCACTCACAGGCTATTTTATAACAGAAAGGAGCATGACTTCCTTTGTCATTGGCAATATGTCTTTCTCAGTCCTACACAGAAACTCAGGCCGGTGTCTCTGTTTACAGATTTTCTGCACCTCAAATTTTGCACCTTGCACAAATCCTCTCTTAACCATTAGGTCCTCTCTTTACCATGAATCAGCTCGTATATACATCTCTTGATAGCATGGCTATTTGTCTGACGAGTGCAGTATATATGAAAAGCAGGTACACAGTCCAGGACTGAAGGTCAGTAAACTGCAGAGAATTCTTCATAAAGCCAGACCTGCAACCTGGTAGCAAAAGCCTTCTACTTTATATCCTTAAGCAGAATGCAAAATGGGTCTCAGAAGTTGACCAACTTTTATTATTACTGTGAAACTATTAATATTGAATGGGCAGGAAACGAGAAAGACCCAAAAGAAAGTCCATCCTAACACTCTTAAGAGAAAAGTCACTTTAAAAGTACTATGCCTTTTAAAATCAATGCCAATAAAGAGCTATGCAGAAATGAGCCAAAATCATTTGCATCAAAAGTCAACAATTATAATTCTCTACAACTTACAAAGCAATTTTGAAGTGGGAAGAGAGAAAGAAGAACAGGGTTGGCTTTTTTGGCACACTAGTATAGTCTCATCAGAACAGTAGATTCTCTGATAAATATTTTAATTACTTCCATTTGCCTTTCCTATTAGTACTGTCACGTAAGCTTTCCCTTCTATGAGGCATAGCCCCATAAAATACAGTATTTTCACCTTCCCTCTTCTGAAGAAGAGAAGCAGGGACAACTGGTTATGCCTTGCCTTTAAGCCTTTTTCCTTATGGGGCAATTCTCAATATCACAACCTAGCTCCACCAATTTTGTCAGCACTTTCCTTCCTTTCATTAGCTTGAAGGGTAGGTCAGCTCCAGAAAGTATCAAAGCCACAAAAATGACAGAAAATTTCTCTGTTCCATGCAAGTGTCACAGAAGGCCTGAGCACACCGTCAAATACAATCAACTTTATTCTTAAGCAAACTGCCTGGAAACTGGGACTTAAATCTGCAACCTAATAAACTCAATGGTTTTGGTTTGGTCCCGGGACAATAAACATAAGTGGTATTTTTGGGAAGTGGAAGCAGAATGTGGCTGAATATCTTGTGATCACCTGTCATCCAGATAGTGACACCAAACACATAGAAACTTCCAGTGAAGTTTGTAACTGAAGTACAAGCCACTTCTCAGTTATATGTCTACTAACTGGAGCACGCATTCTTCTGCCCTCATTGGCCTCAAAATTTTGCCTCTAGCTTCAGCTGAAGGAAGAATAGGTTCTGAAAATTTGCTGTCTATGATTAAATCCCAGGATTTAATCTCTGCTTTGAAGCAAATGAACACTTTAAATTTAATCTCATTAGGATCAAAATTTCCTTTCCTTTCAAACAATCAAGCCTGGTTAGTGAAGTGTCCTTGATCATAAGCTGCTTTCATGAAATGAAGGGTATTTACTGTTTTATTACTCTCTAATTTGTTTACACTCACCTGCACCTATACACAGACAGATATTGTGTCCTATTTGTCTCTGCATTCACACCCAGAGCAGGGTCACTGTTTGGCCATGCCAGGCTGATGAAGGGCAGGGTTAGGGTTTGCAGGCAGCCCAGCAGCCGCGGCTCACGCTGCGGGCGCTCCCGGGAGCCCGGCGCTGTCAGCTTCAATAGACCCTCAGCCCCGGGCTGGAACTGAACCTACAGCTGAACTTCACACTGGACCAGCTCCCAAGACACCAGCATGGGAATCCTGCACTGCTGTTTTCGCTAGCAAATGTTAACTAAACTTTTCCAACCTCTGCTGAGGTCAGATACGGCCTTTACTACTTAACGGCAATCGGAGTATGGCAGAATGTAAGCAAAGGGATATAAAACTATTTTTCTGCCCTGGTGGATGTGATCAGATTACAAGTATGATATACAATTATCTGCCAAAGAATACAAGTTAGAGACAACAAGAAATCAGAAGATTGAGAAAAAGACTGGGAAGATTTAGGAAAATACTTTAAATTAGATGGGAAAATCACAAAAATTACTAACTTAGCACTACTTTGAAAGTTTTGATAAGTTCCAAATCAAACAAATTATATAATCAAAATAGTATTTTTTTCAAATAAAAAGCAAATTCACTATTATGTAGTTTCTGAAATTCTCTTGACGTCCTTGGGTATTTTAAGAATATATTACTTGTTCAGAAAAGGCAGATGGGAAAACAGCTTTCTCTCATCCAAACATTCAAAATTAGGTGAGATGCACAAATTTGTTGAACTAATTCTGGTGAGGACTAGGAGCCAGTTTGGGAAAAACTCCCAGACCTGTCTGGCACAGCATGTTGGTAGCAAATACATCAACAAGGAATTTACTCCCCAATGGTCAGATTTGCTCAAATCTGAACAGAGACTACACTAACACAAACAATTAGGAGAAAGTGACCAGGATCAGTTGCTTCTGTTAAGCCCAAATATCTGCCAAAAAAACAGGTTTCTGACAGAATGTAATGCATGTGCACCATGGAAACTGTCGGGTGTTAGGTCAGCCAAACTGGGGAAAATATTTCTAGCCTCTAAGAAATTCTTCTGTACGACAGCTGTCAGCTAAATCTTCACAGAAAACTACGTTTATTAAGACTAGCAGTCAGTCACCTGGGTTGTCTCAGGCAAGAGAGACACATCAGTAATTCAGGAAGCCAACACACAGCTCCTTTTTTTGCCATCATCTACCCTAGTAATGAGGATATATCAGTATTTTAAAAAGACTTGCTATCGTTATGGTGTAATAGTATTTCTAACACCAGAAAACTTCAGCAGAGGAAATCCAGGGGAAACCTCTGGCTACCAGCCAGTCCACCAAAAGCACAGGGCACTTAAGATAGAGCCATGATCAGACTCCAACACAGCCCCAGTGCATGCAGAGCAGCTGCAGGCCCGTCCAAGAGCTTCTGCTTTTAAGCTCCTCGCCCCAGCTGCCCACAAATGAAAACCAGATACCTGCCCATTTCAAGGTAAAAAAGAGCAACTAGAAAGGAAAGATACCTGA
Organism: Peucedramus taeniatus; assembly: GCA_013400575.1. Taxonomy (NCBI): domain Eukaryota; kingdom Metazoa; phylum Chordata; class Aves; order Passeriformes; family Fringillidae; genus Peucedramus; species Peucedramus taeniatus. The sequence goes on along the minus strand of WBNO01021516.1, from coordinate 15,702 downwards.
AACAATAGAGAAAAAGATGCGTAAAAAAGGCAATGAGGCCAGTCACCACAAAGTCACTCAAGAATATCATCACCTTGGGCAGCCCTCCTTTCATAAAGGAAAGCCACATCCCCTTGGCCAGCTGCTGAGCATGAACAAAACCCCAGTAGCCATCAGACGTGGTCTGAGAAGTACCCAGATGCAACCAGTCACTCCAGGCACACCAGGATCAATGACAGCTTCCCAACAGCCACATGGCAAGCCAAGGTGAGGTGGAGACAAGCCTCAGGAAACACCTCAGGGATAGGTGCCCAACAGGGGACAACATGAGCAGCTCTCTCTCTCTCTGCCAACACCATGTCTGAACCTCTCCTGCCCTGCCTCCCTACAGCTTGTTGTGGGATCTCTGCAGCCCTGCTCTGTTCCAGGCCACAAGTGGCCATCAAAGCCTGGCCAGCCCCAGCAACTGCCTCCAGGCACAGCAGGTGGGCCACAAGACTGCACTGAGTCTATGAAATCATGCTCTAGAGTCAGCTGAACACAACATGACTTCCCTGGAGGAAGAGGTAAGAGGAAGGACTAAAAAGAAAGCCTGTTGTTTTACATTATCAACTCAAAGTTTGTTTCTGTATTAAAAATGAAAAACAAATCAATACATTTTTATGACATTTTAAAGTTGCTGTAGCTTGAACTATTTCTTTTTAGAAATCTGTTATAAGACTCAAGGGCATACATTCTCAAAGTATCAATAGAGCAAGTATGAAAATGGAACATTCTTAAACACTCTTGCTCATCTCAGAAGTAGCATTTCAAAACAATTCTGAAGCCTTCTGCTTTTGTTATTTCTTGTTTTAAAAAGTTCTTAAAGGCAGAACATAAATACATGCATGTGTATGTGTATACATATATAGACCTATACACCCACTCACTCATGCACTGCAGTGACAAGCTGAGTGGTGTGGTCAACACACACAATCAGGGATGGGATACCATCCACAGGGACCTGGACAAGCTCCAGGAGCAGGTCCACAGGAACCTCCTGAGGTTTAACAAGACTGGGTGCTGGTGCTGCACCTGGGTCAGGGCAAACCCCAGTACCAGCCCAGGCTGGGGATGAACAGACCCAGAGCAGCCCTGCCCAGAGGGACTTGGGGGTGCTGCTGGCTGAGAGGCTGGACATGAGCCAGCCATGGGCACTCCCAGCCCAGAGAGCCAAACGTGCCCTGGGCTGCAACCAAAGCAGCGTGGGCAGCAGGGCCAGGGAGGGGATTCTGCCCCTCTGCTCTGCTCTGGTGAGAGCCCACCTGCAGTGCTGCATCAGCTCTGGGGTGCCAGCACAGGAAGGACATGGAGCTGCTGGAGTGAGTCCAGAGGAGGGCCTCAAGATGATCAGAGGAACGAAGCACGGCTCAAGAGTGTTGGGACTGGCCAACCTGGAGAAGAGAAGGCTTTGGGCTAACCTAATGCTGGCCTTTGAGTAGCTGAAGGGAGCCTGTAAGAAAGCCAGAGAGGGACTTTTTACAAGAGCATGTGGTGACAGGACAAGGGGAAACTGCTTGAAACTGAAAGAGAACAGGTTAAACTGGATACTAGAAAAAAATTCTTTACTGTGAGGGTGGTGAGTGACTGGCAGACAGGATGTCCAGAGAAGCTGCAGATGCCCCATCCCTGGAAGTGTTCAAAGCCAGGCTGGATGGGGCAATAAAAAAACTGTTTAGTATAAGCTGCCCCTGTCCATGGTGGGGGTATAGGCTTAGAACTAGATGATTTTCAATGTCCCTTCCATCACAGGCCTTTCTATGAGTCTATGAAACCAAAGAGAACAAAAATGCAAGGAGTCAGCACTGTGTGAGCAAGGGGCTTTCCACTGATGTGAGATGGGAAGTGCTGGAGCAGAGTGCAATCAGTAAATTAAAGCACATAATAATAAGAGCATGCCTGGACAAAGTGTGCTATCAGTTTCTAAATAAATTAGCATACAATATGTGAAATGGACAGCCACTGATAGTTTAACTTCAAGCTGTTTTTCCACTTGGAAAATCTACCAATTTCCTCCTGGAAAATAAATTTGTCCCTAGTATTTCTAAATTAGGGAAGGTTCTTAACCAGGGCTCGTTACATTCTTTTTCATGTGTATTCACTATTTATGTGCACAGCATACTACTGTTTATTACAGTCACCAATGATCTGCCTAAAACAGTTCCTACAATAAAAAGCAAGATGCAGCCTAAGTCTGTTAACACAGACTTATCAATTACACCCTAAATGCTACAGGTATTATTAAACACATTCAGATATCCTTCCATTCAGGTTCGGAGCACCAGTCCTTTGGGTCTCACAAAAGCGAAGTAAATCCTGTCGTAAGCTGAGGTGTTTCTGCTAAATAAAACCATTTCTTTCAGCACTATCATTTTCCCCATCACCAGTACTACAGCTCTTCCATTCTAAAAATCTCAAAACCAACAAATAAAGGTTTTCAGCATGTTATACCCCACAACAAATAAACTAAGATGTATTAGAAATTATTGGTAATATTCAATAACCAATGTTTCACTATAGCCTTTGATCCACTATCCATTAGTGAACTAAGATGATCATTAAGATTTCAATTAAGGAAAATAAGCAAATATTTTGGTTTTTATCATTTCAATTTTAATACAATTTTAAAAAAAGTAAATGTTATGCATGGTAATGTTTATTAAACAATCACATTTTATTTAAGCGTTAAAATGCAGCAGTCTGGAAAAGCTGCCAGAAACAATGTTTGGCTTCAGAAAAGGCGATTATTAAATTACTTCCAATAAAATTCAAATACTCTCTTGTCTGTTGATTAGTTGAATGCTTTAGACTGGAAAGAACAAAAAGTGCAAATCAGCTGAATGTTACTTTCAAAAGTAAAGTCTTAGTGTCCTACAAGCAATTACTGGAAGGCCTCACCTCAATCTTCATGATAAAGGACAAAATTCTCCAATTCCTATACAATTATAATTTACTGTAACATTTCAAGCAATGCAACATTATTACTAAAACAAAAATTCCAAAATATAACTGCCTATCATGAGCACCTCTCTCCTTTTTTTTTTTTTTGTTTTTGTTTTTTAGTTCTAATTTGCTTGACATGAGATTGCATGAAATACATTCTTACTGGAAAACTGGAAACTTACATGGAACAATGCAGTTAAACCACTTATAGGAACATGTTCTAGCTTTAGTTAACTTATACCTAAACATACTACTTTACACAAAAATATTCATATTGAGGTATTCTGTTTCTGTTGATACACTTTGAGCAAAGTGACTCATCACAGAATAGGTAAATGTTGACCTTCAGTTTAGTTTTTTGTTCATCAACTTTATGGGAGGACTTGGAAAGAAATGGACAAAGGTAAGATCAATGGGCAAATTTTAGGCATTTAATAATTAGTTTGGTTTTTTTTAATTCAATATAATATTCAGTGGCAGTTTGAAATAAAAACAGAGTACCTTTCTGGCTCCTAAATCACTTCAGAATCACTTCATGTGCAAAGACAATGTAAAACACTGAGATTATCATCTTAGAAGAGCTGTAAGAATACACCAGCAATTTTTGATTTGTTCTTGTAAAAATCTTTTAAAAAATTGTGGAAACATGTTCTTATATGTGGGTACTGCTGCTTGAAACTGAACAGTTGCTCAACATCCAGACAACTATTACAATCTTGCAAAAGCAAAGCAGCTTATAAGCGTAATAAACAAATGGTCATTTTGCTAAAATTGAGACCTAATTTAGTAATTTGTAGAATGACTCTTTCAAACTGTGCAACACAAAATAATGTAGCCAACAGTAACATACAGGTACACCATTTAATATTTATTATATGCATTTTATATACATTATTTTTCAACAGCTGTACTTTTGCTATGCGGTACAATCTTAAAAATTTGCTGATTCATAGTTTGTAAAACAGAAACCTTACAAAACTCATCAAAACTCGCAAACTGATCAGAAAAGTTTTGTGGAAGACTAGAAAAAATACTTTTTTGTATTAATCATGCATTACACAAACAAAATTTTTAGTTACACCATAAACTGAAGCACATCTGAAAAATAAAATAAAAGCAGGGAGTAACTAGTCAAAACACAGCAGATTTATGAATCTTGAATTAACTACTTTTGTATTCTATTTGAAATGCAAATAAAAATAATTTTCACTCCAAAGGTTCTGAAACAAGATTGTTTTTTTGGAATCAACTCCACTCCAGGTACTTAACCAGAGGAAAAAGAATTTCTTGGTTTGCAACTTTAGAGTTATCAAATGTCCCATTTTCTCATCTATTTTAGACTGTTCAAAGAGTGCCATAACAGAAATACAGGGCCCTTTAACACACTACATAAAAGGATATAAAGACCAACAAAAAGTGAAATAAATAACAATAGGCCATTAGCAAGATGGGTAATCCTTGATAAATAAACTCGTAAATACAGTAAGATGTACAAAATATCACATAGTGATAGGATGCCAAGATTAATTTTTTTAAGAGTTCATTCAGGGGTGTTAACCCCTCTGTGTTTCATTTGAACACATTTTACAGTCCTTTATTTATGAAGACAGTTATGCAATGATGATGAATTAGCATCCTTAAGCAAGGACTTAGCTGAGCTGTATTAGGCAAAAGAAGGGAAGATTGTGGTTACACGGCAGCGGGTCAGTGAGATCTCTGTGTTTTAGGGTTCTATAATGCAGAAAAACATTATCAATACAATCTTGAGCACTGTTGTGACAGGCTAAATATATAAAAAGACTTATAAAAACTAGAATTTTATCCAAACATTTTGTGCAACTAATGCTAAAATATTTTAAGTTAAATTTCCTTTTCTTTAAAGCAAAATAAAAGTTTAAAAGGGGAATCTGTGGCATTCAACTGATAAACAGAAGATTACTAAGAGATGAAAAGAAAGCTACTCTTGGAGCTCACTTCCCCCCACAAGAGCACCACATTCCTAACCCTAAGGCAGCACACAGAGTCCAAAATAAAAGTCTTTTGTAAGATCAGACTCCACGTTTGCTTAAAGACACCTAAAGAACAGACATACGCTCAGTTCATATCCAGTCAAGGCTACAAATACTGGTTTTCTTTTTTGTATTTGTCCCCACCCCCCCAAATACAGTAATTACAGTTAAATGAATGAGCCTGACATTGTTCAGGATGTGGTGACTTTTCACCGACTTCTACCTGCCCCACTTAAGAGCCTTCACCCAGGCAGATCAGATGTAGTGTCTTATTGGTAACCTTATAATTGATGGCAGTGACGCATTCCCTCTTTTTTGTCCAAACAGACCTGCTGTTATGATGCAGGTTTGTTCTGCTATGTCACACAAATACTTTGGCAAGGGCATCAGCTCCTGCACTGGCAATATATGCTTTTGACGGATGAAATGCTACATCATAAATTGATTCATCCAGCTTTTTCCTATGAGCTGTTATTTCTTGCACACATGTCTTGCTGTCCAAATTCCACAACCTAATGGAACAATCATGGCCTGTTTAGGAAAGAAAGAAAGGAAAAAGACATGGTTATATTTGTCAGAAATTCAGTGCATCATAAATGTGTAATTTATATAAAACATATAGAATATGAAAAAAAAACAAAACCCTTACTTCCAGACATTAAATAGATTCCATTAGGATCTACAGCTAGACTCGTGACAGCATCCAAGTGAGCAACCATAGAATGGATCATTTTACCTAAAAGAAAAATAAACAGTGAATTTCCCGTGAAGTACTGTTTCTTAAAAAAATCATCAACCCATTCCCCTTAAACACAATATAAGAAAAAATGCTTATTTAGATTCCAGTAGTATTTGAATGGTTCTATTCCATTAAAAATTATGAAGTTTCAACTGCAGACTCTTGTATAAACATAAGGGCAAATGGCACACAACTCTCAAAAAGGTATCCCCGTTGTAAACAATATTTATCCACTTGGCAAGTTTATTGGCAGCAGCAACAATGAAGACCTAAAATGACTGTGTGAGAACCCACGTCTCTTAAATGTCCTAGTAACCTCCCCAGTAGGAGAGTGTTGATGAAGCTTTGTGAAACCAGACTTACCGAGCCCTATCAACAGTTCATCTACCTCTGTCATTGCTAGGAGAGAAATAAAGTAAGGCAACTATAGGTGATAGTTGCCCATTTCTTACTCCAGCTTCTAACAATTAACTGTTTGGTTATGCCACAAACCAGAAGAGTTAACTGTGCATTCAAGTACTCTGAATGCATTTCTTTACTTGACTTCTGTTCTTGGACTCCTAATAACATCTTTTAGCACCTCATGATGCTTTTTGGAAGGAGTTCTAGAATGTTTTACTGCACAGAAGTATCACTGCTTCTCTCCTGTTCTGAGTGTGTCACCTGTTTGGGATTAGCAACTGAACCCCAGTTCATGTGTTGAAAAAGTGAGCAAATCCATGTGAGACCATAACCAACATGAAAAATGTATATCAGCTTTGTTCAGTCACTCCTCTTCTTGAAGAATCTCAGCCTATTCAGTTTCTAAGATTCTTCCTAAAGAACTTTGACCATCTTTCTAACCATTCTCTGGAACATATTAATTTGGCTATATCCCATTTGAGATAAGGGAGACTGTCACCCTGGGCCGACACAAGAAGGACACGGAGCAGCTCTGGTCAAAGCAAACTAAAAAACTCTTTATTAAAACATCTGACTCCATACATCTATCTTTCTGAAATGCCAGTGTCATTGGAGGGTTACAGTGCCACCTCCTCAATGTCACTGGGCAACCCAACTGTCCGTCAGGTTGCTCGTCCTCCATAAAGGAATGCAAAACAATAAGTTATTTACATAAAGTGCGTGAGAAAGTTCTGTGTAAAGAATGCAAACATCAGAAGGCTTGTAAAACTTGAGAAAATCAGGGCGACAGGAGACTTCATTCAAAGTATTCATACAAAGATATTAAAAATGTTCCCTTTTTCCTTTTATTCCTTTCCCTCCTTCTAATATGCATTTTGCTATTCTGACTGATAAGCAACAAACTAGTATTTTTATGCAACCTCTTATAACTCCAAGGTTTTACTTCGAATAAGAACAGTTAGCCCAGTGATTATTATTTTATATTACAATGTTTATTTTTCCTTACATGTATCATTTCACATTTATCCACATGGAATTTAATTTTCCTGCTTTTACGTCTTTTAAGATCTCCAGGTCTTCCTCATCAGCCTTCATGTTTAATAATCTGAATTAATGAATGTCAGTTAACTGCCAATATACCGGTCCCTGTTCAGATGACTCACTATGGTGAAATATTGCTGATCCCTCCAGACCTGCAGATATTTTATTGCACAAAAAGACCATTTACTTCTTACCCTCTGTTTCCTGTCTTTGACCCAAATATTTCTTTGTGCATATTATTTTCCTTACTCTTTGTTTCTTTGAAGTGATAAATCTTAATTTCAGCAACATCAATGCAATGCATTTAATGACCACAATTCAAATACATTCATGGCAGGTGAAGAGTGGAAAAAATGTCCAGCTTTTTTGCTTTAGAAAACAAAACCCCAGGAACACCATCCCCTACTGGGACCAAACCAAACCACTTCAAATATGCTTTTGCACATGCTTACTTAAAGTGAGCTTGGTTTTTTTTCCTTCCAAATTTAATAGGCAACATGTAGGAAGTGACAAGTAATTTCACAAATGGGAGGTTTGTTCTTACAATTATTTTAATGTTTTTGCCATGACACAGTGCAGTTTTTTCCTATAGCCTTCTTTACCCTCTTTCTTCCAGATTCTTTTCTGTTTTATAAACCTTATCAAGAACTTAAGTATAACACAGGATTTCATTACCACAATGAATTTAGGTTTATTTCTTGCCCTAATAGGTACTAAGTGATCTTTTTTACTACTGAGAGTTGAAAAACATAACTGACAGACACTTAAAAGCATGGAAATAATGAAAGAACGAACAAAGCTGACATACTCTATAAATTAGGAAAGCTCTAAATTAAAGACCACTTTCTTGTCCTCACAACTATCTCTGCTTGTTTTGACAGTGTTTTCTGACTTCTGAAGTCAAAATTGCAACAGTCACTACTTCAGAGGAGGTACTGAAAAGGTTTAATCTTAGAAATACCAAAACTTCTGTTTTATGTAAGACTACACCACTAATAAGTTTTCTACAAATGGATTCTCCCCCTGTCATCCAGATTTCTTTAAACATATTCATATATACAAATTAGGTTCTCTTTATCCTTACCCGTTTTGTTGTCAAAAAATTTGATGTGTCTGTCTTCATGTGCTGTAATAGTTACAGGAAGTGTGGGATGACTTACTACCTTGTTAATATGATTATTTGATTGTACACCTGAAAATAAAATAAAAGAATATTCATCCGCCTTGAAGAAAATGTTGAAGTTAAAATCACAGTATTTCAGCATTACACTTTACATTACCATATTATTTAATATTATGTAAGTAATATCTTAGGACAAATGAATCTCCTAAGAAATAAAGCTTCTTGCTTCAGAGGATGGGGCAAAGTGAGGTAGACTCTAGCCAAAGTACTGTAAGGTTAAAGCTTACAAGTAGATTACACCCATGAAAAATTATTGAGAGATAAACCTGGCAAGTACTGCAGGGCAGCACTAGCCAAGTAGAAACAAACTGCAGCATGAGTAATGTATGTTTAGCACACAGCTCTTACACCTCTGCCTCACAAAATATTGCGCTTGCAGGGGGAAGAAAAAAGACAGAAGCACAGAGTGGTTTGGATTGGAAGGGTCACTTCTACTAGATCAGAGAAGCCAAGTAACTGAAGTCAACCTAACCCTCTTAGATTCTGTCAGATACATTTGTGACTTCAACTTAAACAATGAATGGTTTAAAATCTCTTCAGAAGTCTACAGGATACTATTTTTAAAAAACTATCTTGGTATCTTAATTTCTGTGCTTAATTTTTCTTGAACCCATGTAAAAGTCTCTCTTCAAACTAGAAAAGGTATTTCTCCAAATTGTGATATTCCTTCTCACTTCAATGTCAGGCTTTGCAGAAGATATCTATAAGACAGCTTTTACACAGTTTTGTAACCTCTGTTGAAGTCTGTAAGTTTAATTATTAAAGTAAACTACACTACTTAGAGAGGAGAAGCAGGTTCTCCCCTTGCATTATTCTTTTAGATCACATTTTATAGAAAGAAATGAGCAGAAACTGGAGGTTTTTCTTACAAAACACTTTAGGAGGGTCACAAAAAGAAGTCTCCTCCATACTGAGTTTCATCAAATACATGCAATTAATTCTTGATGAGCTACCTCTCTGTTACATTTTATTTGCAGCAACAGGATTTCTACAAAGTGCCACAAGAAAGTGTGTTTAATCCCAATCTGTGCAGAATTCTACACTGAATTAAATATTCTGTTTAATTCACCTACTTGTCTTAATATCCTCCATGTCAAGCCTATATAATGAAAACTGTGGTTTAATACACAAATCAGAAAAGTGAATCTTAAGAAATCTTACAGAACAATAACTGTTGCTTTCACTACCTCTAACTATTTTCAAATCCTGCTAATAGAGTCATAAAATCACTTGGGGGAGGAGATCTTTAACATCATCTAGTTCCAATCCCTCCTGCCACAGGCAGGGCCACCATCCATTAAACCAGGTTGTTTGAAGCCACATTCAACCTGGCGTAGAACATTTCCCAGGGATGGAGCATCCCAAATTTCTCTGAGCAACTTGTGCCAGTGTCTCACCACTCTCACAGTAAAGAACTTCTTCCTAATACGTAATCTAAACCTACTCTCTTTCAGTTTGACACCATTCTCCTTTGTCTTGTCACTACACGCTCTTGTACAAACAAGTTCCTCCCCAAGTTTCCTGTAGGCTCCTTTAGGTACTGGAAGATCACAATAATATCTCTCAAGGACCATCTCCAGACTGAACAACCCCAACCCTTTCAGCCTGTCTTCACAGGAGAGATGCCTCAGCTCTGGGATCATCTTCATGGCCATGCTCTGGACTCAGTCCAACAGGTCTATGTCCTTCTTATGCTGGGGCCCCAGAGATGGACACAGCACTCCAGGCAGGGTTTCACAAGAGCAGACTAGAGGGTTTAAAACACCTTTCCACAGTGTTTGTTCCAAGCAGCTAACCATCTTTAAACTGAATGATGCAATAAAGGAGTAAAACTTTTTTATTTACTACACCATACAATGAGGTACCATAATATTACAACAGGTACCTCATTCAAGATGGGTATTTATTACAGAAGAGCTCTACTCACCAGATTCTACTTGTGATGAAAACATTACCACTGACTGGGATGTTTCTAAATCATAGATGACTGTGCTGCCAGTGTTAAAAGATGCCACCATATGAGCAGGGTCACAACCTATAAAGTCGACTGATGTGGGTATTCCATGCTCTAGAAAGAGCAAAAAATATCTTTAGAAAGGACAAAACGTTTTTAAAATTCCTGACAGTTTAAACATTTAAGGTCATACTTAAAGAAGATATTTGCTCTTTTCTTTAAAGTAATGCTACAGCACCATAATTATTTTGTTACAAGTTATTCTTTCAGCTATGTTACCTAGTTTGGATAAATGGAGATAATGAGCCTGGATGCATCATCAGCTGCCTCATAACAGATTTTCAAAACCACTGCAAAAGGTTACCTTTCTCTCCATTGTAAGTGCAAATACAGGGATTTTTTTCCGGTGGGTTCCATAACCTAATAGTGCCATCTGCTGAACAAGAGAGTAAGTGATTCTTTACACCACTGTAGGCAAGACCCCAGACTGCATCTGTGTGAGCAATTAATGTGCCAGCTAGAACGTTTGGCTCTGGAAAAAAAGTTCAGAAAGGAAACCTTTTTAGTGAAGAAGCATTAAATATTTCTTGTACCTCAACATAAATTAAATTCCACATAAACCCTCTGCCCTTCCTGTTTAAGCAACAGCTAGAATATTACACAAGTCATTTTGCACAACCACTGCCATCTTTCTCAAAAAAACAACCAACCAGGAAAACAAACAAACAAACTCAAACCCAAAAACCCTACCAAACCAGCCAACAAAATAAAAAACCCACAAACAATTCAAACAACTATGTCCCTTTTTCCAGAATTATACACTCTTCTCACCACCACCTCTCTTATTTCTTCCTCCCAAATTCAACATCTTAAAGTTGCTTGATCACAGCCCTTCCTTTGTACAAGGTGCATAAAATCAGCTTTCCACTTTAACACTGAATGCTTACTTAATGCAGTTTTTATTTATCATACTCTACTAACACATAGGTATCATCTAAAACTCTCAAGCACACTAATAATAAAAGCTGGACTAATTTTTTCCTGTGGAACTGGGAATCTTACTTTCATCTCTCTGATACTTTATAGTTGCCTTTTATAGAGGGTTTTTAAATCTATGTTTTAAATCTATGTTTTCCAAGCAGTTATCAGCTATTTAATTTTAGAGACATCTAAAATTAAAGATATCTAAAGTTAGGGACCTGAGATGCAAGTCAGAAACATGGGACATGAGTACACTTATCTTAGTTTTCAAATTTCCATCAGAAGAAATGAATAATCATTAAGTTGTAATTCTGGTTCAAAACTTTTTGCTTCTCAAAAATATAAGTTATGATTATTTTTTTCTTTACTGCATAAATCTCAGGAACTGTTAAGTTTCCCTATTACTATCCTACACAAAGTACATTATCAGTGCAAGCAGGAATAACTAACTAATGTCTGCCACACATAAGTACTTCAAAACACACAGCATAGCTGAGAAATGGCAGTAATATTTCACAAAAGCTCTAGAAAATAGATTAACATTGAGTGGAAAAATAATGTTCAAGACAATGGTCAGTAGTTGTTTATCTTTTAAAAGGTACTTACCATAGGTATCATATGGATCCACACTAGGGCTAGGCATGTTCCACCACTGGATGGTTGCATCAATACCACCACTGAAACACTGTTCTCCATTGGAACTAATTGCCAATGACAATACCGGTCCACTATTGAGAGACAGAGAAAAAAGCTGATTGGTAACTGCCTACAGCACAAAAGGGAAAATCTGGCTATTTTCAAAAAAAAATCTGGATTGGTTTAAGGAGTTAAGAACCCCTCAAACTCCATAGAAATATTCTATTAAAATATTTTTTCAGTCTCAACAAGTGAAGTGATATCAACCTCTATTAAAATAGTCATATACAAACCAAAGCAATTCAAAGAACACCACCGTATTTCTCAGAAGCAACAGTAACTGAAAGCTACAAATGGTGAGTTTTTACAGTGCATATATGCCAACCTAATAGCTAACTGAGCAGAGAGAGGTGGCTGTAGCCCTCCTCCCTGGCAACTAGTTTCTCATCCTACTTTTAGGAACAGATAGGAACCTATGTCCCAGGGAAAGTGGTTCAAAGAAATGATCCTAAAAATTGTACCTTTTGGCCAAAGTTAAACTCTTACTGATTTAACTTCTTCAGCCTGTTTGCTGTGATACCAGACAACCACAAGTTGTAGCCCAAAGGAAGAAACAGGTCTACTACTTTGGACACACTACTATCAGAGGTTTAACTGTACTATAAAACCACATCCCCAAAATTAGATGTATGGGTCATATGATGCTCATGATATAAACGAGTGCAGAGAAACAAACTAGAACTACATATTTGAAGATGTTGAAAAGGAAGACTACTGGCTGAATCCACCTATACATTTGGTAAAATGAAGAGTAAGGATGGGCAGACAGGTCATGTTGCTCAGTAACTGCCTGAGGGGAAAAACAGTAAAATTGTTTTGTCTCATCACACTAGAAGTCACAGGGTGACTTTTGGTAAACCTTACCTTTTGGTATTCACTAACGAACACACAAGTAACAGCCTAAATCTAGACAGAGATCTGGAGAAGTCAACTGGTCAGTGACCCTCTATATCACTCACAAGAACTTGTATTTCATGATGACAAATTGGTCACCCAATCCTGGGGAGCAGTGTTTTATGCTTTAGGTAATAAATGATAAAGTAAGACATTATGTTCTATTATGTGGTATAAGGGAAGGACAGGGTGATAAGAGCATATGTAAATTTCCTAATATAAATTATTAATTAATTGTCCTTTTGCTGTTTTCAAGGCCAGCACAAGAAGTGCCACCCATTTCCATGCTTATCAAAAAACCTCCCTGAAGCTTATCTGCTAAGAGGGTTGGAGAGCGGATCTTTACTTATATAAGCAAAGTACTCTGTGAGTACTTAAAAGTGTGTTTTTATCTTGCCTTCTTATTAAAAGAAAGCAGAATTCAAAATTAGCA
>WBNO01021515.1:1564-160030 GCA_013400575.1 Peucedramus taeniatus | reverse complement strand
TAAATGTAGTTTGTAGCAACACACTTGTAGGACTTGGAGCACTTGAGACCATGAATGAACTTTTTCAGTTATACTTAGTATTAATGTGTGTAGACAGAGGAGATATTTTGGGCTGTTTGGAGGGAGTATGTTTTGCCAGAGTGGTTTGTATGGTTTAACACAACCAGACTGAATCACAATTATCTTTAAAGATCCCTTCCAATCCAAACCATCCTGTGCTTCCATCTGGGATCTGTCTAGAAAACTAAGAAGTTGTTCCAATGGTTACCTTCAGCAAGGCTTTTGTCGTTCTCCCTGCAAAGTTGTAAATGCAATTCTTCATTAGTTTTATGTTGCTTCCAGCTCTATCCAGCTTATTATAATAACTCTTGGACTTGGAAATTACAGAGCTTTTACAGTGCAAAGCTACATGCAAGTGTTGGAGATGGAAACAATTTGAATGGTGGACTAAAGCAGAGATGTTTGTCTCTCTTTCTCTCATCCAAGGAAAAGGACAATTTTTTTTTTTGTCTATGTGCTAATTAGAAGTTCTAGGGAAAACCTGGCTTTTACTTGAGACTGATACTCAGAAAACACAAAGTACAAAGATGGTACTCTAGTTTTCACTGGGGAGAGAGGTTTCTGAAGGATCATTTGAAATGGCAAGGGAAGGATGTTTGCAACATATAATTTAAGAAACCATATTTTTATTTTAATATTTATTTGATATTAATAAAAATATTACTGTAACTATATTTCCCCTCTGCTTCTGTTGCCATCTTCTCTTGACCCTGACCAAAGCACGTGTCAAAAGGTTTTGTGGCCTGCAGCATTCAGATCAATCTCATTTCATTCTGATAGAAACTGGTTTAGTATGTCCCAACTGTTTCGAGGATGGTTGATTGTAAGAGAACATTTTGGTAACTTCAGAGGCTTGTGAAGCACTTGGTGTCCTGGCTGCTCACCAGAATAGGTTTCACATGATTCATCCGGCTGCATTTGGCCTGTTTTGAAAAACAGCAAATTTTTAGGTGTCTAGAAGCTTCTTGGAACTGAGGGCTTTCTCCAGTTCCTTTTTCCAGGGCTTTTTTGTGATTTTGGCCTAATTCTGCAGCCCAGGGAAGCCACATTGTACTGAGCCAGTAGAAAGCTAATTTTCATTTGGTAGAGAGACAGTGTTTGCATCTGGATTAACTTTAGACTAGCATTCAGGTATGCTTGCTGTTGCAATGAAATCTCATTTTCATTATTATTGCAAGGCTTTGGCTTAAGCTGTTCATCCTGGTGGAAATGTTGCAAGACCTCGGGCTGAACTCTAATCGTAATGATCAGTCAGTTCTCTTTGGCTGCATATTATCTAAAATTGGAAAAACAGGCCTCTTCTAGTCTTAACCGAACCCAAACTGTTTTTTTTTTTCTGGTATTATCTTCACACACCAAAATGGGATTTAGCTTTCATGTCTCAAAATGCCTCTGTTCACCTCAGCTTCCATGTGCTTGGCTAGGTTTGATGAGGAAAGGTTTTTCAGAGCAGGCTTGTGGTAGCACAGATGGATAGACACAACTGTTTTCCTGGTTGGACTGGTGAAAATCTTGTTTAACAATTCTCTTTTCCCCATAGTGTATAGAGGAGGACTGAAGCTTTTGAAGGTTGTGGTAACTGGTATGGCTGGGAATCTCATTTATAAGGGATTGAAATTCCATTTCTGACCACAAGAAAACAGTTGTTTAGACTCTCTTGTGAGATAAAATGAAGCAGATGGAAGGTGTTTGGGTACTGGATGTCACTGCTCAGGGGTGGTTGTTTCAAGAGGGAGGAATTGGTATGAATTGTCAAAGGCAGGGCGATACACGGGACCTTTAGAGCCTCCTCTGTTTAGTGTCTGAGGTACTTGAAGACTAAACTAATACACTCATTTTTCCTTCCCTAAAGGTTCTGCCCATTCTTGAAATTCTGTATCACGTTGAAGAAAGGAATTCACACCATGTTTACATGGCCCTTATCATTTTGCTGATCCTCACAGAGGATGATGGCTTCAACCGATCCATTCATGAAGTGGTGAGTTGCTGTTTTGGTAAATAATCCTTCAGCTCTAAAAATAACCTAAATATTTACTTCTGAGAAGTTATATCGACAAATCTGTTCCCTCAGCAGAGGTTGTATGAGCTCATCCAAATTTGGTGGCATATACATCTTTCTTTTGTAAGAAGAAGGAACCTCAAGACTGCTTTCAAAACTTTTCCCAAGTGAAATGAACAAACACACTCCCTCCTGTAGAGAAATTGCTGCAACTATCTCTTTTCCTGTCTTTTTTGGTGTTCCCTGTTACAAATTAGCCTAGTAATTGCTGGGCAGGCTGCCTCAAAGGTACTGAATGTTTGCCATGGAAGTGGAGGGCCTAGAAGAGAGGAAAAAAAACAGGAAACCTTTTTTATTTTTTATTTCTCTTGAAAAACTTTGCTTAACTAGTGTGATGCAGCCTTTAGCTGGAGTTTTATTTTCCATACTAAATGTTACTTCCTTACTTGGCACTTCTTTTTCTGTCTCTCTGTTAGATTAATTTCTGTTTTATGTTGTCTGTATAACAGCATCCAAATTTTTACTAGCTTTGATGGACCTTGACCATCTGTGCAGGATAATACCTTGGACAATTATGTCCTGGTTTCCCAGCTTCTAAAACTATGATACTGCATGAGGTATTTGCACTGTTTGTATTTGATTTTTTGACTGGGACACAGAAATTCCCTTTTGGGGAAATTATTATATTTGTGAATGATTATCTTTGTGAAATTATTGAAATGCAAAATGCTGAAAGCAAGTTTCAAGGTTCCTAAACAGAACTCTCTCCCAGGTGAATTTCCAGACTTAGAGTATTTTTTCTCTGAAATTTCGTATTATTTAGTGTAGCTCTGCATGTAGAAAGCAGGAAGAGATGATTTAAATGCAGTTTCCTGGGAATACCTTTTTGGAAACAGCTTTTAGGAGCACCTATAGTAACCATGCAGATGACTGAAGTATTTTCTTGAAGCTTTTTCCTGCCTTCAACTTTGTGTGCCTTGAACCTGTCCATGTGCACCAGAGGTGGACATGTGTGATGTGTATTTTTAGGTTCCGTGTCACTGAGTCATTTATCCTCTCTCATAAATTTGGCTTGTTGAGAGTTGGAATTCAGCAGGCAAGGTGTCATTCCTGCCTCAGTCTCTTCCCCTATCACTCTTGGTTCATTTTAGAGGCTTTACACACGGTCTTTCAATAAATTCCTTACTGGATGAGTAAAAGTGGAAGATTTCCCTAAAATTCCTTAATGAGGATCCAGCTGTGGAATGAAAACATAAATCAAGTTTTCTTGTCCAGTTTATCCTGCCTTTCAGTTAACCCTGCCAACAAAGTTGTAGTGTTCACTTGCAATGTGGATATTGGTTTACTACTTGTATCTTAATAAAAACACAAACCCCACTTTGTTCCTTTTACCCTGCACTGATCTTTTTTTCAGTTGTGCCTTTGCTTCTTCCATTCTCTTCACAGTTTTTTTAAATTTTACTTCAGATGTTCAGTAACTGCTTCTTCCTTTTCCTCTGTGATTGTGTTTTTCTGCTCCGTAGTGCCTGGTTCCATTTGTTAGTAGTGCTGTGTGTCCAGAGTTGTGCTGGATTTGGTTTTTAGGTGGATAATGAGAGGTGGTTGTGAGGTGCTGCAGGCCTGTCTGTGTGAGCTTCTCCTACACATTCCTACAGATCCCAAGGAGGGAACTAAGTGTAAGGGAAAAAATGTTTCAAAGTCATACTTATAAATCCATTCCCCTCACCCATGTCTTTGAATTAATTAAATAAATGTTTTCAGGTATGAATGAGCAAGTTACTGTTCAAAAACTCTAGTATTAAGTACAAAATTAGTCTCATACTTGCTTAAGTACTGACTCCACATCTCCTAAAGCCTAAGAGGTATTATAAGTCTGAAAAATGATGGCAGTTAGAAAAATCTGTGTACGTCTTTCTGTAAAATATAAGCATCTAGCATCAGTTTCATAAACCTCATATATGCAAGTACATACCAAATTTTAGGTACCAGTTACAGCAGAATTTTTTTATTCCCTCCATCACTTGTGTAAAATATGAAGAAAAAAAGATGTGCTGTATTTTAGATCAGCCTGTTTTTCTCTCTGCTGTGTATCCTGTGTACTGTTCTTATAAGAACCATGACTGTACAGTTCATTTATGGGCTATTTTCCTTTGTGGCATTTAACCCACATTTATTTATTGATTTTTAGGATTAATTTTAGTAAGCAAAGTTTTATAAATCTGGTGATTATACCAACTGCTAAGGAGCTCAGGAAACCACAGAAACTCTTTTTGACTGCTGTAGGATGCTGAAGCATTTTTTATTTAAAATGAATGTGGTCTTAACTGCCTGGAAAATATGATCTAAATCATAGGTCCTGTCCCTGCAATTGGTTTAATGCAGTTGGGTCACTGTAACCACACAGAACTGAATTTCTTTCACTAATAATAACAATAATTATAATAGCAGAGTAAACAAGTAAATGTAAGAATTCCCCAGAGGGGCAAGTATTGGTGATCTTTTGTCTCTGATTTATGAAATTCTAAATAAAATTACATCAGACACCAAAATAACATCATATGATATTTTATGTAGCAGTAACCTTATTGTGCTTCTGTAGCACTTTGTGCTGTAGTAAATGGTGATGCACTGTAAATCACGATTTAACTGTGTTTATTTTTAGTGTGTTAAAAAATGTCTCATGAGTAAAGTTGTGGGAAACTGAGAATCTCACTGCTTGGTATATGTAGAACTGAACTCCTGCTCTTTGCATCTTTGCAGTTTAGTTTAGTTAGTATTCCCTAAATTGGATCTATCCAAGAGCATAGTGTTCGAAATAATCAATCAAAATTTTTCATTTCTTCTAAAATTATTCTTGCAAGACCACCTCAGGGACTAAGCTTTTTCTTTTTTTAACTTTTTAATGTTAACTGCAAACCAATGAGATTGGTCAGTGGGGCCACTGGTTCCAGGTAAATTATTTTGAAATTTAAGATATTTTCATGCTTCATGCCTCTGAAACCCAGAATGGGTGGTGGTGGTTGCTGCTGTTGTTTTTGAAATAGCCATTTCACTGCCTACCAGCTCAGGTTGCTTTCCCCAGTGTAGAGAAGAAGTAACAGGTTCTGGTATTTAACTTTATAACTGTGCATTTATATTTTTTTTTAAGAGTAGTGTAGTATTTCAAGGAATAGTTATCTCAGTAACTGTCTTTTTTCCCAGGTTGGTGTTTTCAGAGTTCAGGGAAGGTTTCACTGAAGGTTTCTGGGGTGAGACTGGAGCATTAACATGTCTTTGTCCATGCTTTCAGCTGTCAACGTGTTACTTAATGAGCCCTGGTCACTTCATGTTTTGCAGTAGGAATCTGAAGTTTGGCAGGTGGCCTTTGTGCCAGGGCTGTGCTGCTGATAATATGACTAAATGTGACCAAATTATCGGTCTCCGGGCACGGGGAGCAGTCTGTTTCCATCTGCTCAGCAGAGACGTAGCCGGGGGTGGCCTGACGTCTGTGGAAGCTGAATATTCTCATTTTGCTGCTCCCAGAGCCATCTGGGCTGTGTGCATCCTCCCGTGCCCAGGGAGCGCGTTATCAGCTGAGATAGGCAGGGACGAGCTGCAGCTTGTGCAAGCGCAGCTCCCAGCTCCCGTGGGACAGGACTGTGCTCCCAGGGATGTTTCTGCTACTGCTTGGTGGGAGTTGAAACCACACAGAACCCTTTGGCTTGGAAAAGCCCTGCAAGTCCATTGAGTCCAAACATTCCCCCAGCACTGCCAAGGCCATCAATGACCCATGTCCCCAAGTGCCAAATCCACACATTGAAGAAAATGTGTAAGAATGGAGTCCTGATGTGGGAGAAATTTGAAACAGGCTGGGACTGGCTGAGCATGGAACATGGGATGGTGTAGCAGGGGAGAGGGACAAGAGTTAAACAAGAAGCAGGTTAGTTTCTGGGATGCTGAGAAGAGAGATTAATAAAGAGGCAGGGTAGGAACGGAGTAACAAAAAGCTGAGGAAGGTGAATTCACGCTTCTTTTTGATGAGAGACTGGGATGGGCAGGGTAGGACAAAGAATCAGGCTTCACCCTGACAGAAGGCATGATTAGATGGGATATTGGGAAGCAGTTCTTCCCTGTGAAGATGGTGAGGCCCTGGGAGAGGGTGCCCAGAGCAGCTATGGCTGGATGCCTGGAGGTGTCCAAGACCAGGCTGGAAATGGCTTGGAGCAGCCTGGGACAGTGGAAAGTGGGTTGAGCTTTAAAGTCCCTTCTAACACAAACCATTCCATGTGATGATAAGGAGTGTGTGGGGGGAGTGGAAGCAGGTAAAAGAAAGAGCTGAGAAGGAATGGGGTCTGAGAGAGTAAGGAGGTGGGAATAAGCTCCAAGGAGGGAAAACAGGAAGGATGAGGGCTTCCACATACAGCAGAGATCTGTGGTGGATGGGAAGGATGTGTCTGGAGATACTGGAGGGCTCAAGGGAGACTACTGAGACTATTTAACTTGTCCCAGTCCAATTCCTCGTGTCCCACTGGGACATCCTGATGGAATCTGCTCTCAGTTCCAACATAGAGTGAATCATGAGCTTCCTCTTTGGTTGGTGAAGTGCAGGGATGTGCCCCACAAAATAGCACCAACGAGGGTGGGAGGAAACATGGGGATTGTTTTATTTGTGGGAGGAGGTTGCTTTGCTATTTCACTCATAAATCAGAGACTACAAAAAGTAACTTATTAGAAATTTAATCAATTAAGTTGATGGGTTTTTGGCCAGGATAACTGTATTTTGTCTAAGAGGAAAAAAAAAAAAAAAACAACCCCAAACTCTTGGGTATCATTTCAGAGCAAATTGAGTGAAATTATTTTTTTCAATAATCATCAGGAAATATGTCCCTTAATGTCTATTGGTTTCAATTTACATTGTGTGTCATGTCAAAACAAATAGTATTTTATACTACCCATTTTTATAGCTGTATTTTGTTTTTTAAAAAGTCTGTTACATTTTCCATAAGCATTTAAAAGTCAGGAAATTAAATGTGCAACCACAACTTAACCCTGCTATATTTATTTATATTACTGAGAGTGACCATTATTTAATGATCATATACTGTATTCTTCATATAACAAGATGTTTTTCTTCTGGAAGGTTTCAATGCTGAGCTTGAGATATTTCAGCTTGAGATATTTGCTTGAGATATTTGTCAAAGTTGTTAATTTATTTCTTTATATAAAATCTTCTCTTGAGAACAGGTATATTCACATAGTCATAAATAAGCTGTTATTAATAAATTACAATTAAGGCAACCAGGATGAATGTCTACACTTACGTTAGCATTTTGCATTTGTGAAGTAACCCATGAACTTGCTATATCTTACCATATGTTTATGTGTAGCAGCATTGGGATGATCAAGTTCTCCACTAGCAGAGTATCTTCTTGCAGTGAAGTTCATACGTGTGAATTATTAATTACTTACACTAACAGCTTTTGAAATTTTCAGTTGCCTTTTTTTTGTGAAAATATGTGTGGATTTTGCTTTGTCTTTCAGACATTTCCTGTTAATCATCTATGTTGTTCATCCCGACTAGTTGTCCTTGTTTACTGAAGCTCGTTGGATGACTTGTTTTCATTTATACCATCATCACTCTGTCTTAAAATAGTATTAGTGACTTGTTATAACCAGAAATTATATTGGTTTCCGCATCCACTCATCGCCTGCTATTTGTGGAAACCTTTCTTGTAGTGATTTCATGTTTCCTATTTGTTCCTCAGCCTTGACCATTCTCCCCTTAAATACCTCTCAAGTCTTTCCATCTTCCCCCTATTCTGCTTTTTTGATCCTTTTAGCAAAATGTGTTTATCATCAACTACTACACCTCAGCCTGTACCTGGGGATATTTTGTCACCATTGCCATGAAAGAGTGTTATTCCCATTTATAGGTTACAATCACTGGCTTCATTTTAGCTTCCTTGTGGGAAATAGGAAGATGCTGACAAAGGGCCAGGTACTGGGCAACATGTGATAATGGACATGCTTTTAAAAAATTATTTTAAAATTTATTTCAAGGATCTGAATTTTTATTTTGCCTCTTCATACATAATAAAAAATATTTTTATATTTCAGACTTTAAGCTTACCAATAAACATAAGTCATAATAAGGATGCTGTGTCAAATGTCTCTTGTACTCTGAAAGAGCTTCCAGAGGTACAGACTCACAGAATGGTTTGGGTTGGAAAAGACCTTAAAGTTCATCTAAGGGTTCCACCCTCCACCATGGGCAGGGACACCTTGCACTGTCCCAGGCTGCTCCAAGCCCTGTCCAACCTGGCCTTGGACACTGCCAGGGATCCAGGAGCAGCCCCAGCTGCTCTGGGCACCCTGTGCCAGGGCCTGCCCACCCTCCCAGCCAGCAATTGCTGCCCAAGATCCCATCTGTGCCTGCCCTCTGGCCCTGGGAGCCATTGCCTGTGTGCTGTCCCTGCAGGCCTTGTCCCCAGTCCCTCTGCAGCTCTCTTGCAGTCTCTCTTCTCTCTCTGAAGTTACACAGGGCAATAGCTTTGTGTGCACTAGTCCTTGTTAAACATATTTATGTTTTGACTGAGAATAACCCTAAATTTATAGAGGATCTTTTCCATGTTTTTAGGACAGTTCCTGTTGAGTCATTTTTACCAGTCCTTCAAGGCAGGGTGTTGGGTACATGTGTTTCCTCCATGTAGGCTGGCTGACTACAAGGAAAGAGTGGATTGATTCTCCTTCTGCAATAAACTTGGAAATGGTGATTAACTTCATCCACCCTGATAGTGGAGGGCAGTGAAAGATATGAAGCTCTTAATCTGGCTGATGACTTTCTTTTAGTATTAGGGGAAGAGACTTCCTACTTTTCAAGGGAAAGGCTTCAGTGTGAAGCCAACGCACTGCTGATCTGACCTTCAGTGTGTGTGCTCTTGCCCATCAGTCAGAGCTCCTGTGTGCTGCTTCTTGCCCAGCCAGTGATGAGGAAAAATGGCAAGGCTTTTGCAGAATTATTCAGGTGTCTTGGGTGTAAATGGAGACTTTATAAAGTGTAAAGGTTAAGATCAAAATTAGTATATAAGTGTGGTGGCACAGGGCATAAAAATTAGCAAAGTGCCAAATCATCTTTCTATCTTTCTACACTTGCTGTGTTTCCATGACTTAAAGTTGATGAGATCTACTAGGTAATAAGACTGCAGAGCGCTTTTTTTTTTTTTTTTTTTTTTTTTTTTTTTTTTTTTTTTTTTTTTTTTTTTGTGTCAGTTTTTGTTAATTATGCTTTGGAGTACAAAAATTAAGTAACATTTCAGACTGGAAACTAATTTTCATGTCCTAAGGAATGTGAGACTCCAGACAACTTCCTACATTCTTATGCAGACCTAGGTGCTGAAGAGCCATTTTTTAAAATATTTTTTATTTTTGCAGATACTGAAAAACATTACTTGGTATGCTGAGCGTGTCCTAACAGAGATCTCACTTGGGAGTCTTCTGATACTGGTTGTGATAAGAACCATCCAGTACAACATGACACGGACAAGGGTAAGAGTTGTGTTGAGCACTTGTGAATCCCTAACCTCAGCAGCTTGAATTCAATTTCAAACAGGGGGTGGGATTTTATTAGTTCTATTGCAACCAGTTGGCATCTGGTTTTGCAGGAGGGAAGAAAATAGATAACTGTGTTAACTAAGTGTTTGTGAACTTGTAACAATTTCTGTGTTGTCTTCCAATTCATTGAGTATGGTTCTCTAAAGACCTTCATTCAGGCATCAAGCTCATCTTCGGTTCGGAAGAAAGAGTTCCTTAGTTTCGTGATAAGGAATGATTCCTTATAGGCTGTTTACCTCTCTGAATGACTTAAAAGTGGAAATTTCAGGTCTATTTATTGTTAGTTTTTTTAGGAAGTGTAACAGAGACTGGGCCAGAAGATCTCTTTGAGCTCTGGCAAAGCAAAACTGCTTTAACTTCAGAACCTTATAGCCTAGATTGATTTTGTGCATTTTTCAGGCATTTGGTTTTTTAACATTTTTGCAAACACAAACAAAGTATCACACACTTCTGAATATTTTCAACAATTAAAGGCATAGGATTTTTTACATTAAAGAGTAGCCAAAACATTGAATATATTTTAAACTGCAAAAATTAAGGATTTTTTTTATGTCATATTTTTATCATATTACTTTTATGATAAAAAGAATTGGAAGGAATGAGAACAAATTTGGCATATATTCGTAGTATTTAGAATCTATTATGTTATGTAAATGAATATTTTAGACTTGAATGGGGAAATTAATCCCCTTTGGATTGGATAAGTGGACAAGTTTCATTCTGTGAGAACCCTTGACTTTGAAAGGGCCATCAGATAAATGCTTATCTGGTCAAATGGTTTCAGGGATGCTGAAATAAGGACCAGTGCTCTGAAGTAAGGTATGGTTGTAGTTGTGGGATATATGGAATGGTGTAAAAGAGTCAATAGGGAGATGAGTTATGAAGTAGAAAGTTTTAGGATAAGATGGCAAGAGGGAGAGAGAGAAAGGTAGAGAGGAGGAAAATGTCTTTGTGTATATGTTACAGCTGTAGTGCAATTGTAAATGAACATTGGAAGACAAATACAAACATGTCAATACATATATGTATGTATACACTCTGAAATTCTTATGGAATCACTCTTTTATAAGCCCTGTATTTTAAGAAAATATGATGTTTGAACATCACCGAGTATATATGCTTTGCATTTCTGCCTGTGTTTTTAAAACAACATATATTACTCAGTCTTGTGAATTACTCCTGCCAGAGGTGTCAGTGCGTATCCAACGAACAGTTTGATGTGTTGTTTTTTTTATCTTTCCTCTTCTTTCTGACAGGACAAATACCTTCATACAAATTGTCTGGCAGCCTTAGCAAATATGTCGGCACAGTTCCGCTCGCTTCATCAGTATGCTGCTCAGAGGATCATCAGGTAAATATAAAGACTCTGCTGGAAAATCATCTTTACTCAGACTCTGGAGTAGAGAAGCTTGAATTTTGTATGCCTTAGTAGTACAGAAACATTAATTTTATATGCCTTAGTAGATACAAATGAACTAAATAGCAGAAATGATAACTGAGTAATTAAATAATCCCAGAATAAATCTTACTTGCTCTATATTTGAACCTACTCTGAATGGACAGTAAAAATACTAGTTTCTCTGTCTGAGACACTTCTGCCTTTTGATCCTCTTAACAGAACAGCTCAATACCTGTCTTCGAAACAGAAGGTTTTCAGAGGTTTGTGTGAATTACAAATTCAGTCATGTATTCAGTTATTATAAAAATGCACTGAGTGGTGGTTCTCAAGTACTATACAGCATGGATTCTCTGCTTATTTCTTCCTGCATATTTGGCAAAAGGTCTATTTTTAAAATCAGAAATAATTAAATGATCATTTTGTGACAATACCCTGCAAATATGGGCAATAAAGCCTAAATCTATGCGTTCCAAATAATAAAGTTTATTATCCTGTATAGTAGTCAGTATCTGCTCTGGTTGTAAAACAAGGCCAGAACTTTGAAGAAGCAGATATTGAAGCTATTGTGTTTCTGTGCTGCAGAGCACATTGTAAAGGCAGGTAACCCTGCGCCAGGCATCCTTCTCATCTTGGCAGCCAGTCCTGCTCCACGCTCCAGGGGAAACTGGGAAGGTCCTTTTTAATGTGATCTGGAATAAATTGTTACAGGGCTTGTCAGGTACAGACTGCGTGCCAAAAACAATAATTGTGTACCTGTACACTTTGTCAAGGACTGGGTTAACATGACATACAGCTTGTTCTTAAGGATTTAATTCCCTCCAAGACACTTCTCCTTTGAAAATGGTTGGTGGTAAAAGTAGGACAGGTTACCAATGAGTGCATTGTGTTGGTGCCTTTCACCTGCCTGATACTTGCCCTCTTTTCATACCCTTGGCAGAAGTAAAGAGGGTTCAGAGTCTGAAATGGAGCTATTTTCCCCTTACTTGCCACAGACATTGTCTTAAATATTTGCTGTGCTCATTTTTCAAATCATAGACTTGAAACCTGAGTTTTCCAAGCCTTTGAAATGTTCTGGAATCAGAGATCCTGGTGCGGTGTGAGATACAATTCTCTGACTCTCAGAAACTTGGTCTGGTTCTTACTGTGATACTTCATTTGCCACTTCCAGAGCTTGTTCCTAGAATCCTGGGTTCTGATTTTGTTCAATTTTATTCTATAGCTGTTTCTGCAGCCCAAAGTGAGATGTGTTCTTCTGGGTATATTAGGGGCAGGAAGCAGTTACTTGTTAGTCTCAAGACCCAAGAGTTTCTCTTTCACTCTTTTCATGCGGCATTTTATCAGGATCCTCTAATGTTTGGGAGCCCTATTCCTAATGTCTCTTGACCTGCATAGTTACAATATGACTTTAACATTGCTATTTGATTTTAAGCTGTGATACTCTTATTGGAGGCAGACAGACTTGTTCTGCTGCTTGACACAGATGAGTGCAGAAGGAAAGCAAAGGAGTGAACGGCAGAAAACAGGGAAAGGAGATTCTGTCAGAGTGGAAGATCATCGAGTCCAGCTGTTGTGGTCCCCATCCCTGGAGGTGTTTAAAAGCCATGAGGCACTTGGGAACATGGGTCAGTGGTGGCCTTGGGCAGTGCTGGGGGAGTGGTTGGACTCAATGGTCTTCAAGAGCTTTTCCAACCTAAACGGTTCTGTAGTTCTATTCTATGATTCTATAAATTAGTCTGAGATCTCAGTGCATTTGGAGAATTGTAGTCATGTTAGTCTGGTAGGACAGCAGAGAGAAGGATGCTAACTATGCCAGCCATTGGGTACTGGCAGGGTTGGAGCTGTATTGTTCTACCTGGAAGTAATGTAAGGGTTGGTAGAGAAAATGGTCTTACTCATCAACTGAAGAAACAAAAAAAGCAATAATATCTGTATTATGTACACTATGACATTCTTACATAGTCCAAAGGTATTCCATGCTGTTGCTTTTAAGCTTCTGTCTTGTTGTAGTCAGGTACTCCATATTATTATAAGGAGAAATTGTAATGAAGGAAGTGACTTTAGATTTGAAACAGAACCAGCAAAACAAGAGGAGTATTAGGGAAAGAGGGTCTTATTCTGGATTTAGAAAACTGTACATCTGGACAATAGGCAAAAACGACCACCAAGACTGGAATTTAATTTGTCGCTGTGATCATGACTGCTTGTAAATCAAAAGACACTACTTTAAAAATGTATTAAAATCTGTTGTAAAGTGTCCAGTGGGACTAGGACATGGGCAGTCTGGAAGGAAGAGCTAGTTCCAGGAGCAGCCTGTCTCCTGTTAGACTTTACTGCATTTTCTTCTCAGAAACTTTACAGCCCTGGGTTCCTTGGCAGGTTTAATCACAATCGAGGAAGTATTTTAACCTGATTTCCTCTCAAAATAAGCTAGATTTGCTATGAAGTTTCAGTTACCAAGAAAAGCAGTACAAATACAAGTATTTCTTAAGGGGCTGGCATTTGACTCATATGTGGTTCTTCCTTTTTCTACCTTAGGAAATCTGTTATCCACAATTACTAAATTTCACCAGCAGTGATAGACCCAGCTTTGTTCCATGATGCCAAAGCAGAATATGTATATTTATACTCCTATTCTGCTTCACCATCAGAGTACAAGCATCTTAATCAGAACGCATTTTCTGTGAAGGAAAAACAAAACAGTACTTTATATTTCATGAAGTATTTCAGGGTATAGGTTTCTAAATTAAGTAGCTCTGAAACACTTAAAATCTGCTTAGCAATACAACTGAATAGACAGTCATAATTTAAACCTCACCAGATGCTCTAATGACTCCTTCCTTAATGTGAGAATTAATTCCATTTTCATGCAGGCTTTTTCCTAATCCTATTCTGAGCAGAGACAGCCAATTGTTTTAAATTCTGAAGACTATTTTCTGTGAAAGAATGAGCTGGGAGTATTCAATGTAGTGCACTTAAGAGCTCAGTAAAATACAACTTCATAATGTTGGGTAATTTGTATCACGTTCCAGCAAAGCATGAAAATTGTCAGATTTGTGTAAATCTATCACAAGCAGCTGCTGGAAGTTAAAAATAAAAGTAATAGATGTTTCCTGGTAAGATCCAGGGTTCACTTGGTGTTGGATGTCCTCTGTTGTAGATTGCCCTGACTTTGAAATCCTTGCCTTCTCTGATCCCTGTATGGGCCATTCACTGGAGAGTTGGACTCAGTGATCCTTGTGGGTCCCTTCCAGCTCATAATATTCTGAGATTCTCTATGCACTGCTACCATGGGTTTGTGTTTAATTACTCAGAGCTTTTTTTATCAGCAGATCAGCAGACTGCTGAGGGTGGTACTGCACTGTACTATGGAGTGCTGCTGTTTGTAGTATCTTAAAATTATGTTTAAATGTACCTGCATAGTAGTGTGGGTATTCAGTTTGTCACTTAACACTGTAAGTCAGTTGGCATTAATTCCTTTAACCTATTTGGCAGCAGCTTTCATTCATGATATCTGGCTTTTCTGCAGCTTGCCTGACTGCTGTAGTATATGTAACACTTGGAGGGTCTTCCTCAGGTCAGCTATGTTCTGGCATCTCCTCTCCATGTCATTCAAATAAAATTAGTGACTAGAAGAGGGCTGATCACTTCAGGCAAATTATTTTCCTGTAGTTTCATGTGTTGGAATGTTGGCTGTTTCCTAAGCAGGCATATGCCACTAGAGGTTGCCATGCACCTCACTAATTAGATGTGGGCTTTTAACAATAAATGACTTCATGGGACTAGAAACAGCATCCAGCTTTCCTTTTTTTCTACATTATCACCACAGCTGCTCTTTTGCAGGGCTGTGTGAGACACTAAGAACTCTACTGGGTGAATTTTTGTTGATTTCTTTGGTAGTCACAGAGGTTTCAGTGAGATTTAGGGAATGACACGAGGAAAGAAGTTTGTGTAAATTCTCCTGATGCTGGTAGGAGTCAAGTGTAATTAGAGGAGAATGTGTGCTATAAAGGAGCACAGATCAGAGACCTGTGTGACTTGTGCCTGCTGTGGGATGCAGTAGGTTGTACTTGAGTGTCATCACAGCCCTGCTGTACCTGCTTGGAGAGCAAAGCTGGAGACCTATGTACCATCTGTAAACACTGTTTCTCTCTTTTTTTAAATAAGTTATGAGTAGTGTCCTTCAACATCAATGCTTGTAAAGTCTGACTGCATTGCTGTAGTTCCTCAAATCTGAGAGGAGGATAAAGCCCTGAATTCCCTTTTTACTCTTCAGTAAAAAAAAAAGTCTTCATCTTTTTGTAGGGTTGATTATGTTTCTTAAGCTACTGTGAAAATTGCTATCCTTGATGATATGTAGTGCTGTATTTGAGAAGTTTCAGCTCCCCAACCAAACCATTTATTTGCTTTATGGTTTTCTATGTTAGTAATTTAATTTCTTTGGTATGGTTTCCTCTTACAGAAGTCTGATGGGATTTTCCTGAGCAAAAATGTTTATGACTGTTGTTTAGGAAAAAGAGTACAGGATGTTACTTTAAACAGTGCTTTTTAAGCCCTGTTTTTTCTGAACTAAAAATTGTCTTTAAGTTGTAATGTGTGAGTTTCTACAGGAACAATGAATTGCTACTGTAATGTATTTCATATGATCCCAGAATAGTTTCAGTGGGAATGGACCCTAAAACCCATCTCATTTCACCTTCCATTCTATGGACAGGGACACCTTCCACTAGACTGGATTGCTCAAAACCCTGTCCAATGTTCTTCTTAAAGTAACTATAAATAAAATTTTTCCTTATACCTAATACAACTCTGCCCTCTGGCCCTGGGAGCCATTGCCTGTGTGCTGTCCCTGCAGGCCTTGTCCCCAGTCCCTCTGCAGCTCTCCTGGAGCCCCTTCAGGCCCTGCCAGGGGCTCGCAGCTCTCCCTGGAGCCTTCTCTTGTGCAGCTCAACAGCCCCAGCTGTGCCAGGCTGGCTCCAGAGCAGAGGGGCTCCAGCCCTGGCAGCAGCTCCGTGGCCTCCTCTGCCCTGGCTGCAGCAGCTCCACGTCCTTGTGCTGTTGGAGCCAGGGCTGGGGCAGCTCTGCAGGTGGGCTCTCACCTGGGCACAGGGGCACAGGGGCAGAATCCCCCCTGCCCTGCTGCCCACGCTGGGGATCAGCCCAGGGCAGGGGGGTCAGGCTGGGGCAGGTCCTTCTCTCACCCACAGCACCCCCAGCACCCCCAGCTCGTTCTCCCAGGGCTACTCTTGGTCCATTCTCTGCTCAGAAAAATTTATGTGAATCACTGTGTTTCAACAAAGAAAAATTATTAGAGAGCAGCAAGACCTGTGTGATCCTACCTGTGTATCAAAGGCCACATTGAACTGAAAAATCTGAAATTGTTGTTGTGTGAATGTGATGAAATTAAAATTTGCCAATTCCTTAATAATATCATTTAGCAGTGCCAATAATGAGATGTAATTGCTGGTTCAAAATTCTCCAGGCTGCTCATATAGGATGATAAACAAATTTGTCTCCCACACAACTTTAAACTCTGTGAGCTTTCTGGTTTTCCTGCCTTTTTTTCCTTGATGTCCACAGTGGTTTTGGGAAGCTCTTTAGCAGAGAGAGCTTCCTCTATCATTGGAGAATAGCATTGGGATAGTTGGAGCAGAGAACTAGTGAGAAGGACTTCATAAAATCAAAGGTGTTTTGTAAGGGGAAAAACTTGGAAGCATAATCCAGGTTGCTGCATCAATGCTTCAAACTTGTTTGCTTTCTAATTTAATTCTCAGTTGGAAATGTGGGTATAGAACAGAAATGTTTCTCCTCATACAGGAGTTGTGATTTTTAAATTATAAGATTTAAGCTAGCTTGGCATTTTAGACTTCAACTGAGATGTCTAAATTGAGCAAATAGAATTAGGTGAATAGAGTATGCAGTAATTTTGTTAAGCTCATCGTTCTGGCATCTTTCTTACAGCAGGGAAATGAATGAGGTTAAATTAGAGCAGTTTTTCAGATTAAAAACTTCCTAGAATTGTTCCAGATTTGGGAGTTGAAGCCCTTTGACACTTGGAAACCTTGTTTTGAAAGGCTCTTTAATTTCAGGAATGTCAGCTTTCAGTAATCAAAAAACAACATAGCGCTTGTAAGATGTTCAGTCATTGATTTATAACCTATACATTTTTTAATACATAACATGAAAACTGGTTCCACCCTCCTTTACTCCTTCTCCCTTGGTACTGTTGGAACATGAGGTTTATGTGGCTTAAAGCTGCACAGCTCTGGGGATGGTTTGAAACACACAGGTTTGTATCACACCATGCACATGGGGAGTCTGGGCTCGGGTAGGCTGTAATGGTACTGTAGGAACGATCAGTAGACAAGGGTTTTACAATCTGGGTTCAAATCTTCATCTCTTAATTGGGCCATTAAATTAAATCTCAGTTTACTGATCTCTTAATCATACCAGAGAATTGTTCACAATGGCAGGCCCTAGAGAAAAGAGGCTGCTCCTGCTCCCACGGCAGCAGACATTAAGAGACTTCACAGGTTAAATTATAACATAATAAACGATGAAGCTGCTTGGAATTAGTGCCCTGTGGCCAGAGCTTTTAAATACTGAACCCTCTAAGCATCAGCTTTGTACTGCTCAATAGTAACCCTCTGAGCATCAGCTTTCCCATTCCTTTTTTTAACCAAAAGAAAAGAAGAAAGGAAGGAATTGAGGGTAATGAACAGTTTCACTAAAGCAGTGAAATCTGTCTCTGCAAATAACGTGAGGGGAATAGTCAAAAATCCCTGGTTTCTGATAGTGAAACTTAAATACCTCCAGTCTGAGCTGTTCAAGAATAAAAGATATTTTTTGTCCTCTTTTGAATCACATATGAGTTGTGCTACAAAGAAATTATTTCAATGATAGTTATCACAACAAATAGTGCGACTATTTTCTGAGGTTTCTAAATGTGATTTTTAACCTCAGGCTTATGTTAATTTCACTGTCAGTGCAGGAAGCCCCACAGCCCCATTCTGCAATTCCAGTCTTTGAGGGAACCTGTTGATAGAAACTGTGGCTTTTGGTAATTCCTATCCCTGATTATTTTCGTGCAGACATCATGTCACTGAGGTGAACAGGCAAAGAACATTTCTGTGGATATGGCTTCAGGTTATTTATCTGCAGCTTAACCAGAATGTTTTATTTTCTCTGTTTGCTTTAAAGCAGTAGCTGATGATGTGTTCATCCCAACAAACTTACATTGCCATATGATACTTGGGCTGGTGAATGTGTTACTTTGAAAAATCTGTATTGATTTTTCTCTACATCTTTCACTTGTGTGGTATTTACCATGTGCTGTAAGATACAGGTTCTAGCAATAAATTCTCTTCAGAATGGAGGACTGCAGAACTGACTGGTTGATTTTGCATCAAAAATAAGAATTAAAATCCTCAAAGACAATTTAGTGCTTCTTAACTTTGAAATACTTTGTAACATTTTTGTTCAGAAGAGAAAGCATTTATTGTCTAGCCTGGATATAAAATGGCTTCCCTCTGCCAGAGGGCAGGGTAACATGGTATATTGGGAAGAAATTCCTGGCTGTGAGAGTGGGGAGGCCCTGGGCACAGGGTGCCCAGAGCAGCTGGGGCTGCCCCTGGATCCCTGGAAGTGTTCAAGGCGAGGTTGGACAGGGCTTGGAGCAGCCTGGGACAGTGCAAGGTGTCCCCGCCCATGGCAGGGGGATGGAATGAGATGGTCTTGAAAATCCCTTACAACACAAGCCATTCTATGCTTCTATAATAAAATTATACTCTGTTTATGAGAAACTGCTTTATAATGAGATTTTTTTTAACCCCTATGTAGTGCAGCTAAAGTGGGAATCCCATTTTTATTAAGCATTCCAGGTAGAGTGAAAACTGTCTTCTCAGAAATAGGGCCTTTATGATATTCTCATGCTCAGGCCGTGTTTGACAGAGGACATTGTGGAAATGGAAGATGAGGCAACTTTGAGCCCCTGGGCCTGACCTTTGTTTTTCACCTGTGGGCTGCCAGTAGCCAAGGCTGTGTGTGCAGTAGGACACCCAGAGACACTGTTTGAGTCACCCGGTGAAACCTCAGGCAGCTTTGCCTTCTCTTCCTTGAGCTATGCACAGGCACAGGCTCCCTACTCTGTGTGCAGTGTTTTTTATACCACTCATTCTCTGCTCTGTCAGTGTTACTCCTCAAACCTACAGAGGGTCTTGAATCCCTGGGGTGCCTTTTATTGGGAGATAGAAGCGATTTATAAAGATCTCAATAGCGTTAAATAAAAGAAACATATGCTGGCCTTATTAGTAGCTTGTTGACCTAGATTAGCTGTGGGGAAGCTTATAAGCTGATCAGCCATTCCCAAATTGAGAGGTGTCATTGCAATTAGTGGGAAAGGCTGTGACAAAAGGGAAGACAACAATTGTTCTGACAAGGGAAAAGAGAATATTAGTAGCAAATGGGCTCTTGCTGGCATGACTTAGGGATGTAAATAGAAAGAAGTTAATTTTTTAAGAGGAAAGAAGCATCCTTTGTTACTAAGAATTGAGTGTATTTGTGGTCAGATGTACTAAAATGCTGCTTTAGCTATGTCAACAGCAAGAGCAATACCCAAGTGTGCTTGCCTGTTTTTGCCTGCGTGTAACATATGGAGGTGAGGTTTTAGGCTGATATCAGCTGTTTCCAACATGGAAATATCATTGAACTTGGTTTAAGCCTGGTTGAACCTGCTGGGGATTCTGAGTGGGCATCTGATGGGACAGTAATACCCTTGTCCCCCATCTGGCATGAGCAGTTGAGTCCCCTACGTGCCGTTGGAAGTGTTTGCAGCCCAGGACCCCCAGCTCACGGGCCATGGAGGCTCCCCAGATGGACAGATTGGATCAGTGTGAGCCATGGAGGGATACTGGGGGAGCAGTTTCTTCTCTCTGTGTCAAGGTTTTCTCACATGGAGCAGAGCAGTTAAACTATCTTATCTGCTCTGCAGTTAATGGCCACAAGACTCCTTAAAAATGACAGTGTGCTGATTTGGCTTTAAAAGGTATTTAGTATCAAAATACGCACCACTCTGAAAGCTCAACCTTGTACAAGGTACTTTGCTCTTCCATGGACCACTTTTTGTGTCTCTGCTGACTTGTAGGCAACAACCAGCAGGATAATTCTGTCATTTTTGGGGCGCAAGGCGCTACGGCAACTCATTTGTCTTCCACCATCCAGAAAATTGTGTAGAATTTCAGAGTCTTACAAACCGCAAGTTGCTGGATGTGTCATTCAAATCAGCATAAGACTGAGGTGTGTTGAAGCCTTGATGCTTGTTTCAGGGCATCCAGAGCATCAAACATGTCACACAGAGCTGGAGTTAGGAAGGAGAAGGCCCCATTGTGACATCTTTAATTATTATGAGTGGCCCTTTCATCGTTACTGTGCCACCTAAGCTCTTTGGAACAGTATAACTTCAAATTGGGGAATTAAACTTTTCTTTTTTGGTGTAACCTTGAAATTATTGTTCTTGTGAATCTCTTCTGATAGAGAAGAAGAAATATCTGAGGAAACCTGTAGAGAAATAACTGTTTTTGCTATAGACTTCAAGTGTTGTTCTACAGATGAATTTGCAGAGTAGATGAGATTGTGCTGAGTTGTGTCCCTTAAGTTTTCTGCACATTTAATGGCTACAGGAGGCAAAAATGAGAAAGCAAGTAAGATTATTCCAGTCCTGCTAATGCCATTTTGATTTCTTTTAGCTGGAAAAAAATTTTAGGCCACTGAAATACTTGCTGGGTCGTGTTCCACTGTATTATTTGGGATTTGGAGGTTTAATGGGAGGGTCATAGAATGGTTGAGTCAGAAGAGACCTTAGAGATATCTAGATGTGATCTTTATAGCTTTTGTGTTATAAAAAGACTGTTTTATACCAATAAGTTGTCCTGTATAAGATTTTTCTGAGATTTAAAAAAACCAAGGGAATTCTGATAGTCTTTTAGAAACTATTATTTGCCATTCTAGTAGAATCCTAGAAACTGCAATCCTAGTCTTGTCTTCTCAGTTTGTTTTGAATGGAACATATTTATGGGACAGTGTTCCTTAACAGAAACAGAGGTGACTCAAGATAATGACTTGCTTGAACCTGTAATTTATCCCCAGTTGCAGGGCATTTGGCTCATTAATGCTTTTTTCTGATACAGCATGTACTCTATCCTGTTTAGAAATTTTCCCTTTAGAAAAAACTGTGCACTGTGATCTGAAGAAATGAATAATGAACTTTTAAGGATTTATCTGACAAACTAAAATGGTTCTAAGTAAACATTAGTATGGAACAAAAATGTAGCCAAAAATATAACATTAATTATATTTTTCCCTTGTCAGGCTGCTGCTTATTTCACATTTTAACTGATGTCATTATATACGTCTAGTATTTTTCCAGCTCTGCACTGCAGTGAACTAATGTCCCTCTCCACTTGTGTGAAATCAGGATAGGTATGAGTGGCTGCAGGGAGGGAAGCGGCACTGTGTAATACCCAGCTGACCTGTGTTAGTGCCCTCCAAATACCTCCTTCCTTTCCACCACCCATGGAAATTTTCAGTTCTTTCAGACCCCACACTTCAGTGAGGATTTTCAAATAGGTTTTGTAATGGATTTTGGGAATAGAAAATAACAGTCTGTGAAATTTCTGAGTCTCTTACATACTCAAACAGAGGTATTTTCTACCACCATGTATTTTCACTGGCATTTTTGTGGCTCTCAAAGACAATATTGCATGTTGAATCATCTGACATTTGTAAATGGAGTGAAACTATAGGTACAGGCAAAAGAATCAGGATTTAACAACTTTAATGTGCAGCAGGTTTTTATAACCATTGAATGACTCAGCCTATTTAGTGGTAATGGCCTTCAGTGAGTTTAGGAAATAACAGGCTTTTAGGTAAAGTGCACTTAGTTTTGTAATGAATAAACAAATTCACTATGAAGTTTTGTAGAGGCGTGCTCCTGTGACTCGTTTGTTGTGTGCTGGGGCCTGTCTGCAAGTACCCCAGTTAGCAGAGGCTCAGATGGATGATGGATGGATGGATGATGGATGATGGATGGGTGATGGATGGATGGATGATGGATGGATGGATGGATGGATGGATGGATGATGGATGGATGGATGGATGGATGGATGGATGGATGGATGGATGGGTGATGGATGGATGGATGGATGGATGGATGGATGGATGGGTGATGGATGGATGGATGGTGGGTGGGACAGCAGGGCTCAGACACTGCTGCCCTCACATGCCATGCCCTCTCTTGCAACAGTCTCCCGATGCAGGATTTTCCAGGTTCAGGCAGACGGAGATGCAAATGCCTGTGTTAATGAGGGTGTCGTAGCATCCCTGTAATCCCATGCAGAGCCTGTGAATTATCGCAAGTGTCTAGCCAAAGGATAAAAGCACAGGAGGTTTCCAAAACAACATTCCCATAGTAGCATCTCTTAAGCTGCCAGGGATATGTGCCTTCCAAGTAACCAGTGCATCTGGGTGATTAAAGCCTCTGCCTTTGTCTGAAACATCAGAACTGAATAGACACTTCCTCTGAGCTCTTATAGATCTTTTTTGCTTATGGGTCATCACTTATTTCTGTCTGCTTTTAATATATAAATCCTTTTGTTCTTTCTGATAGAACTTCATCTGTACAGAAGTAATTTGGCCTTTCTGTAGAAGAATCTCATATATTTCTCATTTTGTTTTCAGTCTATCAGACATCTCCAGAACTTGTTTGGCTTTCATTTCCTTGCCCTCCTTCACTATAAATACTTTCATGCATAAAGATAATACTCCTCTCATAAGCCTGTCATGTACATTTGGCCAGTACTGTGACATAGTGCTGCTTCAGGGCATGGGAACTTACATCTGTGACACATTATCACAAATAATCGCTTCTTAAGCATTTAAATAATTTTCATCCTTTTCTATGTTGTTATGGCACCTTTAACCCCATGGTGACCCCTCGCCGCCAAACTGCTGTTTTGCAGTAATGTAATTTAAAATCCTGTCATCACTTTATGATGTAAGATATAAATTTAGGAATACTTGTATCTGAAAAGAAGGGCTGCAGGAATTAAGTATTTTTAGAAATCTATGAGAATGTTACTTAGAAGAGGACATTAGTTGGGAATCAGGGAAGAAGGAAAGTGTCAGCAGTGGAAAAGGATCAAGTCAGGATTAGTTGAGAACTGACATATCTGTGTCCACAGGACCTGGTAAAACACATCCAAGAGTGCCATGCGTGTTGGCTTGTGCCCTTATAAGACCACTGTGTTGGATCACATCTGGAAAACTGCATCTAGGTGTTGGGCCCCTGGACAGAGCAGAGGGGCTGCCAGACTGGAGGGAGTTCAGTGGAAGGCTGTATGATGGCTGGAAGCTGGTGTGGGAAGGTGGGCTGAGGGCATTGGGATTGTTCAGCCTAGAGGAGAGAAGGCTCTGGGGCAAGGCTACAGTAGGAGGTTCACAGAAGGGTGAGCAGCATTCCTGTGTGTGAGAAGGCTGCTGGTGAGATGCAGCCAGGCTCTTTATACAGAAGGGTGTGGCAGGAAGATGAGAGAGAATGGTCAGGAGGTTCCAAGCTAAAGGAAGAATGCAATTTTTCATGGTCATGGTAGAACTGGCACAGCATCACAGGGAGGTTGTAATTGTCTCTCCCTGGAGGCTTCTGAGACAACCAGATAAACCCCTGCTAGGTGGGGATACAGTTTTTTAACCCTGCTTTGAGCAGAAGGTTGGGCTAGAGACCCCCTAAGGGGGGGTGTCTAAATTACCCTAAGGGGTAATTTCATCTTAAATTATGACTCTAATATAAGAATAATGATTCAAAAAATACTTAAAGTGTATGAAAAATGAGGAATACTGTGCTAACACCACAGTGGCAGAAACTCACCCCAAAGAAGCCTAGAACATCTTTCCATGAACATGGGCATGTTGATCTTTCAAAATGTTCTTGGTATTGAAAAATAAATAGATAATTAGATTTCTGCTGTGGTTCATCAGTACCATAGTTCATTGTGTCATCAGTGGCAGTGTACTAAACAGAAATGAAAAGTTCAATCCAGAATTCCATTTTTGATCAAGTTATATGATGTATTTTAATGTTACAAGAATCACAGAATCCTAGACTGGCCTGTAGTAGGAAGGGATCTTAAAAGCCATCTCATTCCAACCCTCCTGCCATGGGCAGAGGCACCTTCCACTAGACCATATTGCTCCAAGCCCTGTCCAACCTGGCCTTGAGACAGGCAGAGAGATGATTTCCCTTTCAGCTCTTTATGCCTTATGAAATAACATTAATTGGTGGTATTTCAGACAGAATAGAAATCAATTCTCATGAAGTGGATGATCTAATAAGTTGTTATTATATATTTTGTGTTTGAGTACAGAATGTATTTCAGTTGGGTTTGTCTTTGGGAACAGAGGAGTAGTGACTAATAGGACTTCGTAGAACACAAGTTATCAAACATGAACAGTAATAAAATGTTCACTGCATGTCGTGACGTTCTGCCCATGTGTACAGAGGTAGTTTAGTGTGTTGGCTAACATGTTCTAGTTTAATTAGCTTATACTTTCATTTATTTTTCTTTTAAAGACTTTCATATTGGCTTTCCTGTAGAGTCGCATTGTAACCTAATTGCCTTTTGAAAATACAGTGGTTAAGTCTTCAAGCTCAGGGAAAGATGTTATTTGCTGTGCATTTTTTAAATTCTGCCGCAGAAACAATATGACCTAAATATTTAATCAGGCTTAGTAGAATTGGCTTTTTTTATTGCTGCAGATTAATCTAGTTTCTCTGAGCTAATACACATGGCATGTATGTCTTCAAGACCTTTCTTTTTCTCAATAACGTTAAAGATTTATAGCTCTCATAAAATTTGGCATGTGCCAAGGGGAAGATTATGAATTACAATTACTTAAACATTAACACTGGGAATTTTTCTTTTGAATCCTGTATATGCTGTTTCAGCCTAGGTTGTATTTGTAGAGGGGTTAGTGAACACTGGTTTTATACCACTTTTCTATACCCTGCCCAACTTGCTTCCTTTCTGTGTCGTTAAGATGTTGGCCTAGTGCTGTTTACATTTTTGCCTTTGATATACTTATTTTAAAATAACATTTGATTTCACTAGAGAAAATATCAGCTTTCTAGTTTAAGCAAATAAAGATGTAAGTGGCTTTGCATGTTTTGCTTAGTGCTGTTGTCTTCTTCAAGTCTTAAATTTTGGATGAAAAAATGAATGTAAACGTATAATGAATTTCCACTTGTTTTCTAACTCTTATTTTTGCCAGGTGTCTAGTCTGTGGCTGTAGCATTGCATTCACTTATTGAATTAATGTGGAGTTTGAGTTAAATATTGGAAGTGATATGCTCACCTAAACCAAAATAATTTCAGTGGCCAGTTAGGATGTTGAAATTTTCAGAGAAAATTTGGAAGAATCTTAAGCAAAGTCTTATTTATTTGTTGGTTTTGACTATCTGCTAGTTTCACATAAGGTGCTTGGAGGGCTTCCACATGATCAGAGGGATAACTAAAGCTGCAGGAAGCTGTGACATCTTTCTGTGCCATGGCATTCCCAGAGGGAAAACCGCATCCTGGCGTGCATCAAGCACAGCAAAACCAGTTGGCCAAGGGAAAGGTTTGTCCCACTTTGCTCAGTGTTGTTGCAGCCATTTCGGGCACTGTGTGCAGTTCTGGACACAACATCTGAGAAAGATGTGAGGGTCCTTGTTGCCCTTCCAGAGAAGGGCAGCAAAGCTGGTGAAAGGGCTGGAAGGAATGTCCTGTGAGGAGCAGCTGAAGAGTCTGGGCTGGCCTAGTTTGGAGAGCAGGAGGCTGAGGCACAACCTCATTGCTCCCTGCAGCAGCTTCCTGAGGAAGGGAGTAGGAGTAGGAGGAGGGTCCTTTTCTCCCTGGGATCTAGAGACAGGATATGTGGGGATGGTTCAAAACTTCCCAGGGGAGGTTCAGACTGGACATTAGGAAGTGTTTCTTTACTGAGAGGTTGGTCAAACCCTGGAACAGCCTTCCTAGAGAGGTGGTCCATAATGGAATCCCAGAATGGTTTAGGTTGGAAGGGACCTTTAGTCGAATATAATTTCAATGCCCTGGGAATAGCTCCCAGGGCCAGAGGGCAGGCACAGATGGGATCTTGGGCAGCAATTGCTGGCTGGGAGGGTGGGCAGGCCCTGGCACAGGGTGCCCAGAGCAGCTGGGGCTGCCCCTGGATCCCTGGGAGAGTCCAAGGCCAGGCTGGACAGGGCTTGGGGCAGCCTGGGACAGTGGAAGGTGTCCCTGCCCATGGCAGGGGATAATACTGAATGAGCATTAAGCTTCCCTTCCCACTTTAGCTTTAAGGATTTACTGTATTTAACTCACCCAAACCATCCTGGGATTCTACAATGCAAGACCCATTCAGTTTCTTTATAACTCTAGCAAGATTGAATAGCTAGAAGGAGTTTTCTCGTAAGAGGCCTGGTTAAATACAGTAAATGGCAACAGTGGACTTAGAACCATTTAAATCTTCAAAGCATCATCATTCTAAATTATGCTCTTTGTTCTGGTTTCGGAAAAAAAAAATACATGGCCTCTCCAGGTAGCTGAAAGGACAGGCTTGTGGGCTGAGAGTTTTCTTTAGTATGGGACCCTGTAAATCCTTTATCTTGTCCATCCCTGCCCTATGGGGTGCATAGAATAGCCTGCCTTGCTCACAGTGTGCTGTGGTGAGGAAAACAGAAAAGGCATGAAAGTTTAGGAAATTGCATCATTGAAGCTTCTTCATCTCCTGACAATTATCATGTCTGCAAATGAAGTGCCAAAAGGGATCTTGTGCTCTTAAAACTTCCAGAGCAAAGATAGGACCGATGTAACCCAGTAGTAAGTGTTGTTTAAAGCAAAGCAGAGGGAGGTGTTGGTTTTGATCCAGTCTTGGGCTTAGAGCCCCACTGGTTGCACCAATTAGCTGCTGGTG
Source organism: Peucedramus taeniatus (assembly GCA_013400575.1). Taxonomy (NCBI): domain Eukaryota; kingdom Metazoa; phylum Chordata; class Aves; order Passeriformes; family Fringillidae; genus Peucedramus; species Peucedramus taeniatus. The sequence goes on along the minus strand of WBNO01021515.1, from coordinate 132,986 downwards.
TCACTCTTTTTCTCCTGTTTTTTGCCTGAGGTACACAAATGTCTCAGGAAAGAGTGTTTCAGCCACATGTGACTATGTCTCATAGGGATTTAGAGAGACACTAGCCTGTGAAATGCAGGTGGTTGCATGTATAACCCCTGGGCCAGTTTTCCACCTATGAAGCCATGAAACAATGGGGTTTTTTGATTTGGTGCGAATGTTGGAGCCTAGAGTTCAGGTGTTGTTGGTTCTTGCCAAAGTCAGCAAAAGAGACTTGATTTCATAAATCTTCACGGGAAACTTTCCCAGTTTAGCACTCCATGGGTATGTCTGTCCTGAAGAGAGCCATGTCCCCTGACTGCAAATGAAGACAGCAGAGCCTGGTAGGACCATCATGAGCTGAACTTTTTGTCTCACAGTATATAGGGCTGGTTAAAGCACTTTCTGGATAACTTAGAATCATTAAAGTTGGAAAAGATCGCCAGGATTACCAAGTCCAGCTGTAAGATCACTGAGACACATCATCACATCACATCATCATACTTGGCACACCCTGGGCTGTGCACCATTATGAGTGAAGTATTTTCTGTACAAATCCTATAATAAAAGGTAGTTGAGGTTATATTTTCTGTGTGCCTCAGAGTTTTTCAGTGATGCAGTTTGTTGCAGGTGAACTATGCTGATGAATTTATTTTCCTTTCCATTATGAATAGGAGGATACCCTGTGCATAGGCATAGGCACTCATCTCTTACTCAGGTGCATTCAGGTTTGCTTAATATCAATTTTAAATGCTTTATTGCTTGCTCTGTAGTTACTTCATGGAAGTGACTGTAGTTCTTCATGGAAAAGCTGGTCAGGTCTTAATTGTGTAACTCTGTTATGATTAGGCATTGCATTTGAGCAACTAGAATTAAATACAGGGATGTTCTACTGCTGAAATCCCAGGCTACAAGAGCAGTTCACACTGATCAGTAATTCAGTGTGATTTTTCCCCTCAAGTCAACTGTCAATTTTCATGAAAGGCAGTTAAATTTTGTGAACATTCTTAGGTTTTTTGTAAAGGTAGCCTTTATAAAAATCAGGGGCCAGTCTCCTGCATTTATTGAGAGAGATAAAACTTTTCTTAAGATGATACCAAGAACAAAAAGGTGGGGGGAGGAGGGAGAGAATTGACAAACACACCCAAAAGAAGCCCAGATTCTTGTGTCTAATGTGTGAGACTTGGCCAATTCCCTGTGCAGCAGTGACAGAACCAGCATGTGGGCACAGGGGCAAACAGATCCCTCTGTTTCTTGAAACTGTTTGTTTTATGTCAAACCGCTCCATTGCTTTCTTGGCATCTTCCATTGACTCTTGGCACAAAAGCCAGGGATGTTAAACCATGACTTAGCTTTCTTAAAGGAAAACACCTCTTTTTTCTGTTTTGTCTCCCTCTGCCCTTGTCTTTCAGTTATACCTGCCGCCACTTGCGGAGATATGTGTATGTCTTGGACAAACTGTATTTCCCCCACTCCCACTGCTCTACGCTGCAGCATTGCTTCTCGACCCTCAGTGACAATGGAGAGGAACTCTTGTCTTTAACTTGTTCTCACATTCTCAGATCCTATGCTTCCAGGTTATTAACCTCTGCTCTCCATTTACTGCATGCTGCATGCCCTGTGACTGATCTGTGCATGTTTTCAGTTAACTGATGAATAATTTTAATTTCTAAGGGGATAATTTGTGTCTTTATGACATCCTTGATGTATATTCCAAAAAGAAATGGGAGTCTACTAATGGTTTGGTTTGTCTTTTTAAATTTGGAATACAAATTCTTTGGCCTTTGGAACCTTTAGATGCTTTTTATGTTAAAGTATTTTAATCCATTTCCAAAGCCTTGACATAAGCTGTGATTTACAAAACTTCCATTGCAGTTGCATAGTTTGTTTGGAATTGGTGCAGAGGTTACATGCAAGTGTCTAATACTTCTTGACACCCATTGTTTTATTTGTAATGTTGTCTATATAATTTGCTTTTCAAGAATAGAAATGATAGAGCTTTTACCTCAAGTTCAGGAAATTTTCATGGCAGTTAATCACATGATTGTTTGTGCTGGAAAAGCCCTCCAAGATCGAGTCCAAACATTACCCAGCACTGCCCAGGCCACCACTGACCCCTGTCCCCAAGTGCCACATCCACACAGCTTCTAAATCTCTCCAAGGATGGGGAATCCACCTCTGTCCTGGGCAGCTGTGCCAGTGCCTGGCCACCCTTGGGCTTAAGAAATTGTTCCCAATGCCAACCTAAACCTCCCCTGATACAAGTTGAGTCCATTTCCTCTTCCATTGATTGCTACTTGGGACAATTGATCTCTCCTTTTTTATATGTCTGATCACTCTTAATTATACAGAATAAGAATGATGAGAATCCATCAGCCCCAAATACTTGTTTGTGATAGAGACTTATAGATGTTTTACAGAAACTGTAAAGAGGGTGAATTTAAAAGTAAGTCCTACTTGCCATACCCAAAGGATTTCTCTTAGTTGTTTACTTCAAGTAAAAATTAAAGTTTTACTATTTCATTGTTGATGCTGTGGATAATTAAATATATTAACCTAGTCCCTAGAAGCTTTGGGAAAACAAGGAAAAAATTGCGTGACAAAATTGATCAGAACATGGACGGCATCCAGGGTGGAAATGCAGCTTCCCAGCTAAGCCAGCATACAATAGCAAGGGACCACACAGTAAACATAAGTAAAACCAGCTTGATTGTCAAGGGAGGAAAATACGGCATGCAAGCTGAAATAGCTCTTTTTGTACAAAAGAAAAGATTTATAGTAGTACATAATGATGGAGAATTACTCTGAAGATCTCAACAGGACATGAAAATCTAACTGTCCCAGGGGCATTCTCCAGATTAATTTGGAACAGGGATATGGTATTAAAGTAGTCAAAAGCCTGAGATTTCAAAGGCTTACTTAAAAATGAATACTAATAAGTGCAGTCTCCACTGCAATCTTCTTTAAGATGCAATGTTTTACATGTAGGAATGAAATCCTGAAAATGTAAAATAAATAGTGTAATTCTCCCAGCTTGTTTCCATGAAATTTTGGTAATTCTGTACAGCAACAGCACTACACATTGAGCTGACAAAATCATCCTTGGGAGGCTAAGTGCTTCTCCATGGATATTGCATCTTTCAGGTGGATGAAAATAAGCACTGTTAACACTGCTATATGTGTTTTCATGTAACAAGCTTGTGAAGTTTTTAGAGGAAAAACATTAATCTGGTTATTCCCTGTAGCAAAATTGATGGAGAAATTTTTTACTGGTATCACTTTCTGAAATGGGGTTTATGCATCAGTTCAGGTATATTAGAGTACATCACTCTGGGAGATTGTAAAATCTCAGATTTTCATTGCAGGTTATCTTTTTCTGAGATAGGAGGAGAAGAGAGGATTTGAAATAGAAATTACTGCTGTAAAAATATAGAGGTAGCAGTTTTTTATGGCTAATTCTCTATTGTTGTTTTGATACTGGATGATTAGAGAAGTACACTCAGGAAATTTGCCTGTCTAAGTCTGTAAGTAGCATCAAATACAACAGCATAATTGAGGTGTCAAAAGCTTTTTGTTTGAATCCAGGCATCCATCCTCTGTTAAGTATTACAGTGTTTTATTGTGTGATCAGCCTGTTTATAGAAGAGATGGAATTTATAAATTACTAAAGGCAGAGGATAATTAATTATGGTGATTTATAAATCACCACTCCCACATCCAGTATTCCTGGCAAAGAATATAAAATTTAGTCCAGAGCAGCAGGTCTCTAAGGATGCTCTGATACCCACAGATGGTGTTGCCTGTCTTTGTACTTATCAAAAAATTACAGTTTTCAGTACTATTTTGGTAGATTTTATGTGCAAATATATTAATGTTTGCAGTAAACATGCTCAAAAGCAGCATGGGCAGCAGGGCAGGGGGGATTCTGCCCCTGTGCCCCTGTGCCCAGGTGAGAGCCCACCTGCAGAGCTGCCCCAGCCCTGGCTCCAACAGCACAAGGACGTGGAGCTGCTGCAGCCAGGGCAGAGGAGGCCACGGAGCTGCTGCCAGGGCTGGAGCCCCTCTGCTCTGGAGCCAGCCTGGCACAGCTGGGGCTGTTGAGCTGCACAAGAGAAGGCTCCAGGGAGAGCTGCGAGCCCCTGGCAGGGCCTGAAGGGGCTCCAGGAGAGCTGCAGAGGGACTGGGGACAAGGCCTGCAGGGACAGCACACAGGCAATGGCTCCCAGGGCCAGAGGGCAGGCACAGATGGGATCTTGGGCAGCAATTGCTGGCTGGGAGGGTGGGCAGGCCCTGGCACAGGGTGGCTGGGGCTGCCCCTGCATCCCTGGCAGTGCCCAAGGCTGAGTAGGGCTTGTGAATAACCTGGGATAGTGGAAGGTGTTGGTAATAGATGATCCTTCAGGTCCCTTCCCACCCAAACCATTCTGTGTTTCTGAGGTTTTCTTCAAGTGTTCCATGGATGTGTGTGAGAACCTGGTGGTGATGTGGCACAGCACACCTCACACTTATTGGACAGCCAACACTGGTTAAAGCAGGGAGGAGGGAATGCAAAATTGTACATATTTTGCTATCCCACAGGGAGCAAGCCTACAGCACCAGTTTTCCAGGCAGCTTTCATTGGGATTTAGTGCCAGTGTGGCTTTCAGTCTCTTGCAAATTCTAGAAACATAGTGGATACAATACCTATTTTATTATGCACAGCATTAGCATAGAATAAATATTGAGCCTGGTTCTGTAATGTGAAATTCCTAATATCTAATAATTCTGTTGTGACTGTGCTATGTATTTTTTATTGCAGTAACTGTGCTTTGGGATGTGAGATATGTTTGCCACTGTTACTGTTTCCTTTTGCATTTCATATTCATCGTGTGATGTTTTAATGCTTGTGTGTGATCCTGTTTTGTTTTAAACCTCCTTGGGTTGCAGTCAAACTCAGGAAAATTGCTTTTGAAGGCAGACTGGCTTAGTGCATGTACTAGCAAAGAGGCAGCTAACAAGCAGTGATTAGTTCTGGGATGCTGAACAAATTATGGACAGTTTTAGTTTCATAGCAAACTTGACACTGTGTGTGAAAGCAGGAAATACAGTTTTGCTGAGCCTTGTAAATTGGGTAAATATGTCTTAAAGTAGCAGAGGTATAATTTATTATGGATTAATTTAAATTAGGGAGTCTTTTTCTAGATAAAAAAGACCAAGAAATACAATATCAAATTGACATTCAGTTTACCCATTTTGCTTATCTTTTATCACTTAATGCTAGGTTTATTTAAACAGCAAAATGTATCTCATAAGGTTATAATGCTCCCTTTCAGAAGTGTTCTGGCATTATCTTAAGTGTATGGAGAATGAGCTTTGCAGCCATCCTTCTCCCATGCCATCAGAGTCAGTGGAATTATGCAATTATATTCATTTAAGAATGTGCTGTCTTAGCGGGATCAGGGCCTTGGAGGTTAGCTTTGAGGAATGCTGCTAATTTACTACAAGTGGTTCTGTTGCTGCAACCTGATGCTGAAGTGCTGCTTAAAGCCAACTTGAATTTATTATCCAGTTTTCAGTTCCTTTTTCCTTCAAGTGTGAGCTGTGCTGGGGCACAGAGCCTGGATCCCAATCCTGTGTCCTGGTATGGATTACTGACCTGACAATACAGGAAAGGTGTCTGGGTATCATCCTCAAAAACAGCTTAAACATTTGCAACTCTGACATATTTTCTTTGACTTTAGTCTGTGAAGGGAAGGTGGGGAAAAACATGAGGCAATCATGTTTATCACTGAACCTTAAATAGCTTTTGCGTGGATTAATGCTATGTGGAGATGTGCAGCAATTCGTATTCTTTCAAATGGGGCTTGACAGATATGAATTCTTTTTCTCTCATAACCCTGAGCATTTGTTGCCATCGAGTTTTTAGGCAGTTAGTGCGAAAAACTCACCCTAAGTTAGTGCAAGTAAAATAGTCAATAATCAGCCTTGCTTGGAGTCATTAAATGCTTTGGGTTGGAAGGGACCCTAAAGTTCATCCCATTCCGCTCCCTTCCAGGGACCAGGGACACCATCCACTATCCCAGGTTGCTCCAAGCCCTGTCCAACCTGTCCTGGAACACCTCCAGGGATAGGACAAACATTGATTCTTACTTCACTGTGAGTTTAACCTGTCAGAGCTTTCATAAATGGCCCCACATTTGTCATAGGATTAAAAGTAGAGTAATGAAGATGGCAGAATCTGGATCTGTCACAGGCAAGAACCAGCTTCACTTCATTTGTCACTAAAGCAAGCTATTTTTGGAATGGTAGATAACATCGTTTAAAATATTTTTCCCCAAAGAAAAATTTATTTCTCCAATACTCCAATATTTCTCCAATAAAAAATTGGTAGATTTAAGGACTTTACAGAAATAAACAAGCTTGTTTTTTTTTTTTTTTGTTTGTTTGTTTTTTTTTTAACAGTGCTGAATAGAACCATTATTTTTCTGCAGGATATTTAAATAAGATTCTGAACTTTGCTTCCAAAGCTGGCATTTTACCAATGATCTTTTTCCTTCTCTTTTTCCTTTCTTTTCCCCCAAACACCATTCAATGGCCACTGTTCAGCATCCTGCCAAGCTGAGAGGCTGATGGGAACTGCATTGGTACCATTCAGGGGCTGCAGTGTCATTGCATGATCAGAAAGTATCATTATGGGTGGGCTGGAAATTTTTCTTGCTATTGAAACATGTGGCATAATATCTCCAGCTTTTAGTGTCAGATTTGGAAATGGTACATTTTTGTGAAAACGAACAATTTTTTTTGTCTTAATGCTGTGCCACTGATAAATTCTAACTGCTTCCATTACTAGTGTTAAACGTGAAGTCTCAAAGGTGTCTTTTTCCTACTGGGCTTAATATGCATAGTTTTACTTTTTATTTTCAATGCCTGCCCAGTGCTGTGAGTTGTTCTAGTAGCCAACCAATAGTCATTGAGTTCAGTGGTTATGGTGTATTTTAAACTTCAGTCTTAGGCAGACCATGGAACAGCTGACAGAATTTAATTAAGTTGCTTAAGAAGTAAATAGAAGCAAGAAAAAGTGAAAAAAGACAAAAGAAAAAAACGCATTAGTATTTCTTCAAGGATTCAGACTGGTTTGTTAATACCCATATGCTGAAAATTCTCTAGAGTGACCTGTAAATTTCTATGGAAACTCTGTTCTCTGAGCTTCCATGCAAGATGGTTTGTGAGGCTCAGTTTCTGAGCTGGGGGCACACCTCAGGAGATGAGGCTTTTTTTCGGCTGCTGTGTTGGTGTGGATCATTTCCCCAAAATCCAGCTCATTTGATCATTTTTCTTTTGGGGAAAAAAATAGAATTAAGAAAAATAAATGTCAGAGGTCTGTTGAATGAATATAATTTAATATTTTATTGCTTTGTGATTGTGATTTTTAGTCAGCTGCTCATAATTTTATTGAAGGCTCGGAGTTGTTTATTATGGAAGGATCACTTTACACTCAACATCGAGTGACTTGGCAGAGCAGAATTGTTTATAAATAATTCTATTACAGATTATTTATCTTTGTACTGCACAGCATAATGATCAAGAAACCAGTGAGATATAAAATCAATGGTGTGGGTATTCATTGGGTGAAGAACTGCCTGGCTTGCAGGTCTCAAATACAGTTTATCTGGATGCTTATCAAGTGGGTGCATGTCTAGTGGAAACCCTCTGCATTGATTTGTTAGGTCCTGCCCTATTTAAAATTAAGTATCAAAAATAGTTTTTAGGGAAGGAGTGATCAGTGAAGGGGAAAGATTGCTGATATAAAAATGTAATTGTCTAAGCTTGATGAAAGCAAGGTATATTTTCATAAAGCTGGTGAAGTTCCACGTACATAGATCATGCTGCAAGATAAAAGAAACAGGTTGACTTTGAAAGAAATCAGAAGTACTCTATGGCATTTTTATGAGTTTACTCCTTGAATTATTTGGAAGATAGGGTAAATAAATCCTTCAATAAGGTTCTTTTTAATAAGATTTGTCAGGGGAGGTTTAGGTTGGATATCAGGAAAAGGCTCTTCCCCCAGAGGGTGCTGGCACTGCCCAGGCTCCCCAGGGAATGGGCACAGCCCCGAGGCTGCCAGAGCTCCAGGAGCCTTTGGACAGCACTGCCAGGGATGCCCAGGGTGGGATTGTTGGGGTGTCTCTGCAGGGCAGGAGCTGGAGTGGGCTGGGTGATCCTGGTGGGCTTCTTCCAGCTCAGGATATTCTGTGATCCTGTGCAAAAGTACAATGCTCTCCAGTAGCTGGAAAACAAACCCAGCTGAGACTGGTCCATCTTTTTTTACATGGTATATGAGTCACTGGAATAGTTCAACAAGGGCTCTGGATTTCCCTAGATTGGAATTTTTAAATGAGATTGGATGTTCTCCTAAAAGATATGTCCAAGTGCAGCCAAAGCTATTGGACTTGAAGGAGGAAGTAGCTGAGGGAATTCCTATGGCTTGTGTCAGATGAGCACATCAAAGTGGCTTCTTTTGGCATAAAAAATGGAAGTTACAGGCAGATTGCCATGCAGGATTTTGTTCATTTGTTTGCCTTACAGATTGCTTTAAAAGGCTGCATTTTGATTTGGAATCTTCCCACTAAAAATGATATCTTCTCAGGTTCCCCAGGTGATTTGACCTAAATAGTACAAAACAGTACAGTTTGCCAAAACTCTACATTCTCATGTACAAAAAATGAAATTGAATGGGGGAAAATTGCAAGAGTGAGGTTCTTTCTTTATAACAATCTTTATTCCTCCCACCCTGGTAAAAATCTATCACAGGCATGTTCTAGATGCATTCTCACGTGAAGCTAAAACACATCTTGATCAGTCATAATTATTTTTAATTGGATGCTTATGAGCCCACATTCCCATGAGATGAAGCTGGAACAAAATTACTTTCACACATTTCCATTGTAGCAGTATGTTCAGAGTCCGGGGGTTTTGCGTTCCTACGTAACGTCTGGCATTTAATCAGCAATGGGAGGGTGTCTTATTCTTTGGTAAGTATGTAAATAAGCTATTGTTTTGGGAGTAAAAGGAGAAAAATGCCATAGCTTGTCTGAAGAGTTCAGGAGAATGCTAACAAAATGCGTGTCAGTCTGAATATACTGAAACAGCTTATAGCTAAAAGGAGAAAGAATTTATGCTCATCTCAACCAGTTTTATCCTTAGACTAAAAAACCTTTCTGAGATCCAGCCCCTGTAGCCTCTGCTAACTTCCCTGGGTGCACCTCTCCAGCAGCTTCCTTAAGTCAGTGCCACTGGCAGCACAGAGTGCCCTGCAGGTATTCTTGGCTTTCTGCATCTAGGTGATGCACTTGTGTCTGTTTTGATTTCCCAAACAGCATTGCATGAACTTTGACTAGTGAAAGCAGCTTAGTAAAATATTTAATTAATGCCTAAATATAGAAAATTATTCACTTAGAAAATAACAAACATATGTTACTGATTCAAAACGTCTTCCAGTTTGTCAAATTAAAGAAAGTATTGACTGCAGCTAGAGTTGTCACAATTGATAATTTTGATTAAGATGTTCAAGTCAGAATGCCTGAAGTATCAGAATGTATATATTTTTCCCCTTTTAAGTAGGAGTATCTACATCTTGATATCAGTTGAGAACTAAATGTTTAAACCACATTCATGGGCCTCCTGAGAGAGATCTGGGTGTCTACCCAGAACTGGGCAGTACCCTGAGTACTAAAATATTTCAAAGAACTTTGCAAACTTGAGTAACAAATGATTCATAAGAAGAACAGTGCAGCAAACATCTTTGCAGATATCTCCTGGAGACAAAGATGGATGAGCTTAAGGGATTAAAATTGTGCATATGAACAGTGGTGATGAAGGAAATTTAAATTTTGATCAAGGACTCTGAAGAACAGAAGCAGCAAGAAATTAATCTTGTTAATGTAGAGGACAAGAGGTTTAAAGTTTTATGCTTTTAAAGTTAGATGCAAAGTGTCCCACTTCATAAAATATATAAAATTTTAGTTCAGCAGTTATTTTTAATCACTAACCCCAAGAATCAACAGTGCAGTTAAAAATGAGAGAACGTCACAATGTACTTGTAGCTTCATAGGAGGCTTTCACTTGAAATGTCATTTGGTTAGGGGGATGTTGTGCATAAGAAGGATATCTGAGTGGTCTGCTGGTGTGGGGCTGGTATGTTAGTTTAAAGGTTATGAGTCCAAGAGATAAACCTCATACAGTGAAACCCAGGTTGTTTTCCAGTAAGTCCAAATTGTCTCAAACCAGATGCTGTGATATGTGCTGCAGAGATGCTCTGCACAGGAGCCATAGGAGAGACCTACTTAGTGAAAACACCTGAGAGTTTATATTCTTCTAATTAACTGCAGCTGTAGATAGCATGAGTTTGGAAGTTTGGTTTCTTTTGATTTAAAAAAAAATGTCTTTTTTAATATTTGATTAACAGTATAAGTGATTAGAGGCATCATCCTCATGGTTCTCCTTCTGATGTAGTTTTGGGTAGTCTCCCACCTGCCCAGCTGTTGAATCTAAATCCGGATTCTCCATCAAAGAGGCAGGTGCCACCACTGAGGGGTCATGAGCACATTACAACAGAGGCAGAGCCCCCAGGCTGCTGGGTCCTGCAGACCTGGCCTGGCTCCCCACATGGCTGGAACAGGATTGGGGAGGAAAGGAATAGGGAAAGCTGCTGACCTGTTTATTAAAGCTATAACACCTGAAAAATTGGAAACGGGCATCCAGATGCATTTGTACTGACCTAAGTGACCCAAAGCATTCCAGATTTGCAGAATTAATAACACTGTAAGAACAACTCCTTCTGTTCTTTTCATTTCCGGCTTCTATTGAGAACATCTGAAAACAACAACTGTTATGTCTCTCACATTTTGGTATCGCCCTTCCTCGCCACAGCCTATTTGACCAAGAAATGCAGAGAGAGGCTTGGGGGGAAGATTTAGTCAGCTCTTTATTCCAATCCTCCAAAGGGCTGATTTAAGTTGTGTAAGGAGTTTTTGGATCCCCACTCTGCAGCAGGATGTAGGGGGTGAGAGCTGTGAGCTATTCTTAAGTGGTTTTGTTCTTTCGTGTTTGTAAGCTGAATTTATGAGAAAACATTGATGAGAATGCTCCCACTGCAGCAGCCACAGATCAGAAAAAGCAGTGGGAGAGGAAAATAAGAACAACCACAACTGGTTTCCAAAGATGACTAATCCTCCAGCCCCAGTGTAACCTCCAGGACAATGATTAGCGTTTGGCTTTTCTTCTGCTGGAAAAGTTTTCTGGGGCGTCAGCCCAGCTGAAAACTGGTTCAATACATGCAACTAATGAAAGATTTTAAAGTTCCTATTTAATGTTCCTGCCTCGTGCACTTGGTTACTTTAAATACTAGGTGCATGATGTGCAGTATTACATTTTGCCTGTATTCTGTATTAGTTACCAGAATATTTTACAAATGAGGAAAACCTAGTTTTATAGATAAGATATGGTGAGGTACCTCTGACGGACCTGTCAGCAGTAGTGTGATAGGGTTTTTGACTTCCTGGTGGTGACAATTTAGTGATTGCTCCTCGGTTTTGCAGAAGACTTTTAAGGGAATTCAACATGGATATTTTCCTTTTCACCAGAGTGAAAAAGAAACAAGTCCTTGCTTTTAGTGTGACATTCACTTGGCAAAAATTAAAAATTGGTCTTTACAAAAATCTCCCAACATAATAAATAAAATCAGATCTTTCCGATGCTGCATTCTTGTAATTAATCAACAAGCCATCCTCTTGCTACGGCAGGATTTTACCCTGAAGTATGTTTTCTGTATTTCCCAGAGTGCTTTGTACTGCAGTTGTGGCTTTACAAGTTTCTACATTGACTTGTTATTCATTCCCAGCAGACAGTTTTCCTTGCATTTTGTTATTTATTGATTTGTGCTCAATGTTTGTGCTCCATGATTTCAGGGAATCATCAAAGTCCCTGTTTAGGAAGCATCTTTGGAGATTGTCATGTCCAAGGGCAGGGTCACCAAGAGCTGTATGCCCAAGGCTACATCCAGTTGATGTTTAATATCTCCAAGGATGGTGACTCCACAAGCTCTCTGAGTAACTTGTGGTTTTTCTCGTATGGTTAAATGCAATTTCCTGTATTGCAGTTTGGGCCAATTTCCTTTTGTCCTTTCTCTGGGCATCAGTGTGTCTGGCTTCATCATCTCTAGACCTTCCCATCAGAATCACAGAATCATCTAGATTGGAAAAGACCTTTGAGATCGTCAAGTCCTACCTATGATCTAACATCACCTCGTCACCTATCAGATATTTGTATGTTCTGAGACCCCTGTGAGCTTTTTCTTCCCAGGCTAATCACAGGTCTCTCAGCTTCTCTTTGCATGTCAGGTGCTCCAGTCCCTTCACCACCTTTGTGGAGCTTTGCTGGATCTGCTGCAGTGTGTTCATGTCCCTGCTGTCACCAGTGCTCCAGGTGAGGCTTCCCAATGCTGAGCACCTCTTCAGTGGGCTGGTGGTGCTGTGCCTCATGCATCCCAAGGTGCCCAGGGCTTTCATTGCTCTTCATTTGCTGCTGTACCTTCAATTCTATGTATGCCAGGAACGTGGGGGCCCTCGTTGCAAAGCTGCTTTGTATGTGGTTGACCCTCAACACTCAGGGTCTGATATGTCCCTTCATAGCTTCCCAAGGTTTCTCTTGGAGTGCTTATCCAGCCTATCCTTGTCCTTTTAGCAACACATACATCATGTGCATCAGCTTCTCCTCCCAGTTTTGTATCACCTGCGAACTTTCCAAGGCTGCAGCCTGCCCCTGAAGCATCAGTGGAGATGTTGGAAAACACTGGTCCCAGAATCACAGAGTGGTTGGAAACGATCTTTAAAGGCCATTTTGTTCCACCTCCTGCCATGGGCAGGGTCACCTCCCACTGTCCCAGGCTGCTCCAAGTCCCATCCAGCCTGGCCTTGGGCACTGCCAGGGATCCAGGGGCAGCCCCAGCTGCTCTGGGCACCCTGTGCCAGGGCCTGCCCACCCTGCCAGCCAGCAATTGCTGCCCAAGATCCCATCTGTGCCTGCCCTCTGGCCCTGGGAGCCATTGCCTGTGTGCTGTCCCTGCAGGCCTTGTCCCCAGTCCCTCTGCAGCTCTCCTGGAGCCCCTTCAGGCCCTGCCAGGGGCTCGCAGCTCTCCCTGGAGCCTTCTCTTGTGCAGCTGAACAGCCCCAGCTGTGCCAGGCTGGCTCCAGAGCAGAGGGGCTCCAGCCCTGCCAGCAGCTCCGTGGCCTCCTCCGGAATCAGCACACGAGGTGCACCACTTCTGGCTGGGCTCCAGCTGGACTTTGTACTGCTGACTGTAGCTCTCTGACCCCTTGAGTTTGGCCAGGTTTCTGTCCACCTCGCTGTCCATTTATCTAGTCTCTACTTCATCACTGTTACAACTTGGCTTAATTGTCAAATACCATGATTATCTTGATTTTATCTTTGAGAGTCTTTATACTGTCTGTGTAGTTGTTCACATTTACAAATTGCTTCAGTATCCGGGATAGTTTTGGCCTTGCATTAAGATTTCAGATTACACCACCAGGGTTGGGAAAACTCATCTGTGATCTATGCCAGCACTGCTGAGGCACCTCCAGTGCTGGGGACAGCTCTGGGCCCTCAGGACAAGAGAGACACTGAGGGGCTGGAGGTGTCCAGGGCAGGGAACGGAGCTGGGGAAGGGGCTGGAGCCCCAGGAGAGGCTGAGGGAGCTGGGAAGGGGCTCAGCCTGGAGAAAAGGAGGCTCAGGGGGGACCTTGTGGCTCTGCACAACTCCTGACAGGAGGGGACAGCCGGGGGGGTCGGGCTCTGCTCCCAGGGAACAGGAACAGGAGGAGAGGGAACGGCCTCAGGCTGGGCCAGGGGAGGGTCAGGGTGGACATCAGGAAGAATTTCCCCATGGAAAGGGAGAGCAGGAATTAGAAGGGGCTGCCCATGGAGACCCCATCCCTGGAGGTGTCCAGGGAAGGCCTAGACATGGCACTCAGTGTTCTAGGCTGGGTGACAAGGTCGGGCACAGCTTGGACTCTGTGATCTCTGAGGTTTTCTCCAACTTAAATGATTCTGTGGTTCTGTCATCTGGGTAAATTGAAATTCAGAACAATGTTTGTACATGCCTAGAAAGATTTGTACTCTGTCTCTTCTGAATATCCCATTGAAATACAGTTTATGTTTGATCCTATGGCCTAGCATTTGTTTCCCAAGCGGGAGCAGAATTAACATCCCAACCATGATGGTTGTACTTGGTTTTTGTATAGTATAGAATATGAAATTTGTTAGTGTTTGCTTTATCATAATGAAGTCAGTTCCTGGAAGTGTTGTCTTAACTTCGGAAAAAACAGAGAATGACCTGGAACATCACAGAAATGTGTCTTTTTAAAAAGTACATTTTGGGGAGGGCAATGTTTTGGAATTTAGGAGGGTTTTTGGATTGATAGAGGCAGAAAGAATTACACAGCAGAATAAGATTTATAAAACTGAGTGGGAGGTAGAGCTCAACCTCTTTCTCTGTGGGAAGGAGGTTAATTTCCAAATAAATTGAAGACAATGTAAATTTAATTACTGTGCAACTTGAAGGACTGGGACTTAAAAGCTATCATGTTAGTTTTTAAGATGGAAAAATATTGCACAACTGCAAGAACGCTGAAATAAATCATTAAATCAAATCCGTGTTAGTTGTCCCACCAATCCTGAGACTTGAGGATGTCTGAAGGCAACAAAATAATCTCTCTTCAGAATGACAGGTTCAGCAGTGGGTAAGGTAATTTCAGATGACAGTGTATGTGGGAAATACTGACATATTTCCTACTGAAAATAATGAACAATAGCTTCAAAGCTTTAGCTATATAAAATCTGCTTTTTCTTAATAAGGGCTATTCATGCCCATATAACATTTCTAGATCTCATTGGTATTGTCTGTAACACCTTTTTCACTGAAGAATAAAACTGAAAACATTGACAGGCAGACTAGAGTGGAGAAACAGGATTGCATTTCAGCTCTGTCAAGATCGGATTGTGAAACTTGGGTAGGATGTGACTTTTGCTAGATATGGAAAATATTTTAATAAAAGATGTGGGGACGATCCAAGCCGGGGATCCTTCAGGATGCTGACAAACCTTTTCCTGCTGTGAGCTACGGTGATTTTGTTCACACATGTTTGTTTGGGAGAACAGTGGTGGTGATGGAGACAAAAGCTGGGAGAATTCAGTTCTCCAAACATTTTTTCTTCCTTAAAGGCTTCCAGATTATCCGTTCCAAGATTGTCATCTTCCTGCAATGATGAATAGTTCAGAGCATGTCAAGCTGTAGTGTATTTCTAAATGCTTTTGTACATGCTGGAGACCATGGTATATTCTTGATACCTGTATGCTGTTCCCTGGAGTTGTGTTTTAACCTTTCTAGGTCCTTGCTCTACATTTAATGGGATCATTTAGGCTGGAAAATCCCTCTAAAAGGATCAAGTCCAACCATTCCCCCAGCACTGCGACGGTCACCACCAACCCATGTCCCAAAGTTTCACCTTCACAGAGCTTTTAAATCCCTCCAGTGATGCTTCACAGGTTGTTTCCTCCCACCTTTTTTGTTTGTTTGTGTGGGATTTGTTTGTTTGGTTTTTGTTTTGTTTCATTTTGTTTTTTCTCATGAGCTATAGAACAGGGGGGAGAAAATCACTAAACACTGTGAATTTGGGATGTGATGTTAGGGAGGCCAACTTTACTGTTCATAATAAAGATACATGGAAAAGGAAGCAAGTGAAAGGCCCTGGCATTATCTCTCAAACATACATAGGAAAGGACATGGGTGTTTTTGAGAGGCTAGAGCTACCAAGAAGAGAGAAATAAAGAAAATAAAGAGAAATGTTAAATAACAGGAGTTAAAAACATGCCGTGGGCTGATTTCCCAGGATGTTGGCACAGCATTTACACTGAACTGGGCAAGGGCAGTCTGGGACTTCCTAAAGCCAAGTTAACCTCCGTGTAGGTCATTAACTGTAGCTTTTTCCATAGTGAATTGCACTCTTATGAAATGCTTCATTATCCCTTGTTTTGTTCAGCATTCACTGCAGTTGGGCTCTGACTGGATATTAACATCCCTTACAAAACATTTAATATTCTTGATAAATATTTTCTTTCAGGGATGGAGTATTTTTCAGGATGAGAATACGTATCTTAAATTCCCTATCTATTTTAACCTCAATTTTCCTTTCGAAAGTGGTTTATTTATGACAGGCTACCTTTTGCAGGTTTGTTTCTAGGAACAGAAATTCACAGAAATGCATCAAAGGGGATGATGTTGACATTACAGCGAAGGATGTAAACAATTTTTATTTCGGATACATATTTTTCAAGTACTGTATTGTTACAGCATGTGTTTAGTAATAGACATTAAACTTAATCTTGGTCTTGTATTGAAAAACACTTGATATGTTACATTATTTGATGTTACATTATTTGACATTATCCGATGTTTTTATTGCATTTTTCCTTTTTTCAATTACTAGTATACCTTCATGTGCTTCTGAAAATATTTAAGCAATTCATCTCTTGGAAAGTATATTTATCTGCAGAGAGGAGAAGTATTTCCAACAAATACCCTGGAAGGAAGGTGTGGGTGTTTTATGTAGGTACATAACACTCATAGGATCCCAGAGCAGTTTGGGTTGGAAAGGACCTTAAAGCTCATCTCATTTCATTCCCTGCCATGGACAGGGATATCTTCCACTATCCCAGGCTGCTCCAAGCCCTGTCCAGCCTGGCCTTGGGCACTGCCAGGGATCCAGGGGCAGCCCCAGCTGCTCTGGGCACCCTGTGCCAGGGCCTGCCCACCCTCCCAGCCAGCAATTGCTGCCCAAGATCCCATCTGTGCCTGCCCTCTGGCCCTGGGAGCCATTGCCTGTGTGCTGTCCCTGCAGGCCTTGTCCCCAGTCCCTCTGCAGCTCTCCTGGAGCCCCTTCAGGCCCTGCCAGGGGCTCGCAGCTCTCCCTGGAGCCTTCTCTTGTGCAGCTGAACAGCCCCAGCTGTGCCAGGCTGGCTCCAGAGCAGAGGGGCTCCAGCCCTGGCAGCAGCTCCGTGGCCTCCTCTGCCCTGGCTGCAGCAGCTCCACGTCCTTGTGCTGTTGGAGCCAGGGCTGGGGCAGCTCTGCAGGTGGGCTCTCACCTGGGCACAGGGGCACAGGGGCAGAATCCCCCCTGCCCTGCTGCCCACGCTGGGGATCAGCCCAGGGCAGGGGGATCAGGCTGGGGCAGGTCCTGCTCTCACCCACAGCACCCCCAGCTCCTTCTCCCAGGGCTGCTCTCTCTGCTCATCCCCAGCCTGGGCTGATCCCAGGGGCTGCCCTGACCCAGGTGCAGCTCCAGCACTTGGCCCTGTTAAAACTCAGTTGTTTCCATGAGCCAGTGCTCGAGCCTGTCTGGATAATGTGATACCAGATATTGTAGTGTGAATTTTGAGTTCATTGTCAAGTACCATACCTAAAGTCCTCTTCTTTATTCCTTTGAAGGTATTTAGTGCCTGGCATGATTTATTCAGAAAGGAATGAGTGAGCAAAATTTGATAATTGAAATTCTTTATGTACTGGTTTGAATACACATGCCTTGGAAAACAGGTTGTGTATCAAGATTTAACAACCTGTGTGAAATTCCTGGTGAAGGTGTAGGGGTAATGGTTAAAATTCAGCTCCAACTATGCCTTTATAGTAGTGCAGCTCAAACTATGTAATTTTTTATGTCTGGAAATTCAGTAAAATGAGATATTTGAGCCAAAATCACTAACATGATATGGATGGAGGTACTCCATTGAAGGAGGTGGTAATATACTCAACATATTATGCTTTATGCATATTTTACATTAAAAATTTACTTCATCAATATTAGAATTTGACTCAAAGTTCAGGAAATAGTAGATTAAGGTTTTATGAAAAGTTTTAATTCACCATCTTGGTTTCAAAAGTGAAACACAATCTTTAATTAAGTGATTGTTCATTGTGCTTTGTTTTGAATGTTGAGTTATTCACTGGTTTAGGTTTTTTTTACATTGTCTTTATTCTTTGTGTGGCCTCAGGCACACTGAACACATGCCATCTAACTTTATCCAGAAGACAAAAAATGCTAATTTCCTTAATAACTGTTCTTTTTAGTCCCCATGATACTCATAAAAGCTCTCAGTGGTTCACAAGTGTTCACAGTGAAAATATAAATTATTTCTAGATAAGAATTTGGGAAAAAAAATATTTCTACCCCCTCTAAACAGTTATGGAAGTTATCCACAGATATAATTGTGTTATCTTTCAATTTTTTTTTCCTTTATGGGGCACTGGAAGTTTAGAAATGGCCTTATTGTTATCCAAAAGAGAGTCCTTGCATGCATAATTATGTTCGGGAGAACATCTTAGCTGTGATACCTATGTCAGGTTTGAATTTTTGGTCATTTCTGTTGTGTCATTAGCAATGGCTTTACTGTAAAGTTGATTGCTCCAACTGATTTTCTTTATTTATTTTAAAAAAAGTTTCCAGTTCATTAAAATTTTAGAGGTTTTATGTCAGTAGGGTAACCAAACAAACTGTAGTGATGAGGGAGATACAGCTAGATGCTCTCCAGGGCCACTAGCATAATCACTGTGGAGGGAGAAAGATGTGATCAGGAAGGACATCTGGCCAAAGACAAGGTCAGTCCATGGGGAAAGCAGTAAATTCCTTCCTGTGGAGCAAACAGATCAAAGAGACCTTTAGGACAGGGCCTGAAAGAAAGGAGGGAGAAAGGAGACAAAGGCATAAGACATAAATAGTATTCTCTGTCTGCAGCATAGGACGGGTCCACCTAGGGGATTGTTTCTTGTTCTGCTTCAACACCAAAATTCAAGTTTTTTGAAGTTAGGTCAAAGCCTGGAAAAGAGAAGGCTCCAGGGAGAGCTGCGAGCCCCTGGCAGGGCCTGAAGGGGCTCCAGGAGAGCTGCAGAGGGACTGGGGACAAGGCCTGCAGGGACAGCACACAGGCAATGGCTCCCAGGGCCAGAGGGCAGGCACAGATGGGATCTTGGGCAGCAATTGCTGGCTGGCAGGGTGGGCAGGCCCTGGCACAGGGTGCCCAGAGCAGCTGGGGCTGCCCCTGGATCCCTGGCAGTGCCCAAATCCAGGCTGGATGAGACTTGGATAGTGGAAGGTGTCCCTGCCCATAGCAGGGCCTGGGGGTGGAATGGGCCTTAAGATCCTTTCCAACCCAAACATTCTAGACTCTATGATATTATTTCCAAGTTTCAGAGGAGATTGCAATTAATTCATTGTAACTGTGCCCGGACACTAAAAAGCCAAAGTCTTGTTGAGCCCATGGGACTGCATAAGGACAGGGTGGTGCCAGAGGTGAGTGCCATGAGGGCTCCGGGTACAGAACCAGGGCTCCAGACTCATGTTCTGCTTAAATCTTAGGACAAAGAGTGTTAGCAACACCCATACCCTGTGACCTTCTGCCTGCAGAATGAGTCTGTTACCTCCTAAAGTGGACCCAGATTCTTTCCTGTCAGAATGAGTTTAGAGGGCACAGGAATTCTCTTTCCAAGTGTGGCAAGCACCCAAATACATACAAATGCATACAAATGTGCTTGCACAGCCAGTGTGTTTGAGCAAAGCTGTGCCAAATCTGGGCTGCTCAAAAGACAGGGATTTGGACCTTAGGTTGCATGACAGCAGTGTCTTTCTAATTTTTGTGTTGTTATTTCTTTGTTAGGAGTCTGTTGTTGGGGTTTTGGGTGAGAGTTTTGCTCAGGATGCTTTCTCCAGCAATTTCGTCTGATTCTCACCCACAGAGTTTTCCCCTCATTCAAGGCAAATGTCATCTCTCAGCAGCTATGAGACACTTACTCTTATTGAGTTGTTGAATTAACTACAAGTAGATAAAATGGAAATATTGTGGGCTCTGCCCATTTGATAGTCTTTAAAATAGTAAGAGGACAAACACGGGGATCATTAAAGAAATTACATGCATACCTTGAGATACCTAAAACAGATTTGAGGATTTTTAGCCCAGAATAAACCTTGTGTTTAATCTGAGTTTTGCAAACATATATTCCATTTATACTGCACTGATTTTCCTTTCAGAATTTAGTTTTCGGCTTGCAACTCTCTTGAAAAGTACAGAAGAGAGATGGTGCTCAGCAAAGCACCTCCCTGTCAAGTCAAAATCATCATGTTCTGTAGGATTTGAATGCAGGAATTCAGTCCATGGTAGATCACAGTCTGCTTATTGAGTTTCACTTCAATTCAACCTAGAGTTAGGCACACTAGCCTGCCTCTGCCCTGTAAGTGGAATTACAAGGATGTTATTTGGCATGCCAGACAAAAGGGGAATAAAATGATCTGTACCAAGATACAGGGGAAGGAATTTACTGCTTTCTGTTCCTTTTACTTCTCTAGTGATAGAAGCATCTATTTCCCAACATTGGCTGGAAAGTGGCCATGAGATGCCGAACAATTTATGCCTTCAGTTGAAAAATACATTTCCTGGTCTCTGGAAATTAAACTGTTGGCTTATTTTGTAAATATTTACTTTTGTCTTGCCACATCAAATTCCTTTCTTCCATATTGTTTCTAGTGTCATTGTCTTTCTAACTCCATTTTGGCAGGAAATCCTGTTCGTTAACGCAAAGCCTCCCTTAATTGTTCTAAGTTGGTTCTGATTTTGCTTATATACCTACAAGTGTATGGTGACTTCTTGTTTTTCTACTTAATATAACAATATTCTAAATAATAAAGGTATCCTGTGTGAGGCAGATTTTGATATGGTTTTATAGCACATGACTCACAGATCTCTGCTGATATGTAAGCAGTGGCAGACAAAAGGGTACTCTTTAAAATTAATGAGATGTTTTGTCATGAAGGTATCTTGAAGTATATAATTTGTTAGGATCAAGTTTAGGATTGTAGAATTAAAAGAGTGGCCTTTTATGTTTGCTGTTTAACAGGGAGGTGGGATAGAAATAATTTTCTTACCCAGGCTGCCATTTGTGATGGCAGAGAGCAACTCAGGTGAACAACTTTTTACATGGGCAGATACTGAAAAGACAGCTTTAAACAGAGAGAGGGCAGGTTCAGATTGGATATTAGGAAGAAATTGTTTATTTAGAAGTAGGGAGTAAGGTCCTGGCACAGGGTGCCCAGAGCAGCTGTGGCTGTCCCTGGATCCCTGGCAGTGTCCAAAGCCAAGTTGGATGGGGCTTGGAGCAACCTGGGACAGTGGAAGGTGTCCCTGCCCATGGCAGAGGGTGGGACTGGATGAGCTTTAAGATCTCTTTCAACTCAAATCACTCAGAGGTTCTGTAGTTTGTGATTTGCCCTGAAATAGCTGCCAGCTGTGGCACACAGCTGTTTCCAAGGGGACACAAACATGTATTTTTAAGAAGGCACAAGATAAGGAAAGCAGAAAAAGGTCTGATCACTGTCCAGCAAAATTGGAACATGGCTATACCCTCCTCATGTTGTACTGTCTGGGAGTTCTTTTCATTTCCTGATCCCTTGAACCCTCTTTGTCCATCAGTCTGGGCCATGCAAACCATGTTATTTACATCCATGTTTGTGGAGTCTGCACACTGTGAGTCTCTCGATTTCACTTCATCTCCACAAGCCAGATGGACCTAATAGTAAATATAGCAAATCTTTATTCAGCAGAATTTAGTCATGTTTCACTTTACAGGATTAGAAAGAGAGATATAAAATCCATTCTTGCTTTCTGTTTATTCTGTTATTTAATATTTTAATTGGTTAGGTTCTGTTTCCTGGGATCCTAAATGTCTCCCAGGCTTTAGAGTTGGTCTCAAATAAATAAGAGCAGTGCTCCTCTATGGAGTAAATTGCCCTGCAAAGGCCTTGGAGTTCTCCATGGCTATTGTCTCTCTTTATTTCTATTTATGTGCCATTGTAGCTTGGATAATTTGGATGCAGAATGCCTCAAGGGCTCTTTAGTAGACATGAGCACAGGGGACTTAGGGATTTTTCTCTGCATTTATTTGTACTAAATGGATTTCTCCCAGTGCTGGGTTCCTTAAGTGCTCACAGAGCACTTCTCCATTGCCCACAGACAGGCACTTGCTTACAACCTGTCTCCCATACAGGTCTATGGGACAATGCATTTATTGTGCATTCAAGTGGAGCAGCACAGTGCATTTATTTTGTTCTGATGTCTGCTATGACCCTTCACAGACCTTTATTCAACCAGATGGGCATTTCAGGTTGTCTGCTTGGAGATGTCTGTGCTGGGACATATCCATGTCTAGAGTTCTTGTGCCACAGCACACACTTTGTTTTTTGCTGTAATCCTTTTAGAAAATAGGTTAAAGCCAAGAAGTATTCCTTACATATACAGAAATAAAGGTATGGTTTTAACTTTTAAATGTCAGATTTTGAAAATATATTTTTAGAGCTTTTTTCTAATATGATTATGGCATTGTAAAATCCTTTTATTTAAAAGGAGTTTTTTTAATATAGCAAGGTTTTGGTGTTTAGGGCTTTATATTTAACTTTAAAATAGAGAAGAATAGTACATTTGGAATGTATATAGGAAGAGTGAGAAAAAGCAGCATAGAGCATTGCTGAATTGGTTGAGAATATTCATCCTCAAATTTTTTGATCCATGGAACTGGTTTTTTCCATTACCAGATAGTGGTTTTGTGTTTGGGTGCAGTTCATTTGTTTGCAGCACTTCTGAACTAGGAGAGTGAGCAGAAAAAATTCAGAACATCTGAATTTCCAAATTTCAAATAAATTCTGTGGAGAGGTGCTTTGGCCCTCAAGTAGTCTTTTACTCAGCATATACAGAATATTTCTAGATATTCAGATAAATTAAAATTCACCTTTAGAAGCTCAGTAGTGATTTGAATTCTGAGAAATCCAATCCTTACCCCTTCTTGCTGTCAAATAACATGATCTGACTTTCCTCTGCTAATGTCATCAGTTTTTTTCTACCCATGTCCCTTTTTTCAGGCTTCCATCTCTTTCTTTGTATCACACCATCTGTCTAAGCTCATCTCATACCCTAGGTATTGAGAATTTCTTCTTTCATCCCAGGTTTTTCTTCCCTCTCTGCCATTGCTTTGACAGTGCAAATAGGAATTTATTGCACCTTGAGCCTTGCTCCAGCCTCCTTTGCAAGGAGGTCTGTGCCCATGTAATGATAGTTAAGTTTCTGTTTCAATAACTCTGTTTTTATTATAATTCTGGTATCTTGTAAAATATTCTGCAAGCAAGCTTCCTTTCTCTATTTGCATATTTTTGGGGTTTTGGTCAAATCACTCTTCTTTTCTCAAATCCACTGAATAAATGAGTTTTCAAGAATTTAATGGAGAAGTAAGTTTTCTGATTTAGAGCCTGTGCATTTTCATACAATTGTTTCAAAATCTTTCACACAGGATGCCAGGGGCACTTGCTGCACAGCACAAATTTACTGGATATAAAATCATAGAATTGTTTTGGTCGGAAAGGACATCTAAGTTTGAGTCCAACCCTGCTCCCCAGCACTGCCCAGCCTACCACTGCCCCATGTCCCCAAGTGCCACATCCACATGGTTTTTAAACACCACCAGGCATGGGGACTCCACCACTGCCCTGGGCAGCTGTGCCCTCTGGAAAGGGCCAGCCCTTTCCATGGAGAAGCTTTTTCTAATGTCCAAACTAAACCCCCTGGCACAACCTGAGCCATTTCTGCTTGTCCTATCAATTGTTATCTGGAATAAGAGACAGACACCCACCTGGCTCCAGCCTCTTCCCCAGCTCTGTTCCCTGCTCTGGACATGCTCCAGTGCCTCAATGTCTTTCTGGTCATGAAGGGCCATATTTTTGTTACAACCAAAGACAGGTACTCTTTCAGCAGCTTTGTTGCCTTATAGGCAGCTGTTTGCTGTTTGGTCATCCTTAGTTGCTGCTCCCAGGGTGAAATCCTTCATACTTAGGGATCAGCTTGGATTGTTTGTTGCTGCATTAAATCTCAGCAAGTTTATTTTGTGTCCAACTTCTTGAAAGGTAAAGAAAAATTTAATTAAAAGGCCTTTTCTCTTTATTTATCACTCCTGCAATGACTGTGCCATTTGCAAAGTTTAACTGTAGTATTTAATAGAATCACAGAATGTCTTGGGTTGGAAGGGACTCCCAAGGATCACCCAGCCCAGCTCCTGCCCTGCAGAGATCCCCAACAATCCCTGCCTTTGGCAGTGCTGTCCAAAGGCTCCTGGAGCTCTGGCAGCCTCGGGGCTGTGCCCATTCCCTGGGGAGCCTGGGCAGTGCCAGCACCCTCTGGGGGAAGAGCCTTTCCCTGATATCCCACCTAAACCTCCCTGGCACAACTTCAGGCCATTGGCATTTCTTTCCTGTGGATGTATATCAGTATAATTCACTTTATATATTCACTCTGTATATTGAAAGTATTTTGATAGCTTGATCAAGTGTTTATTAGCTTTTGGTATTTAGATGGCCAAGAATGTATTCCTGTTTGGCCCTATTAAGAATGTTTTTCAGACTGTTGGGTTGTCTCACCTTCAGTTAATATAATGCATCCCATGTTACTTTTTATCTTTTTATTATTGAACTGTATTAGTTTAAAAAAAAAATCTCATGTGGAACAGAGTCATATACATGATTTGTAGGAGCCTGTTACAGCAGGGATACTATTGTGCTTTATTTTTCTTATGGTCTCATTGAAAGACCATTGACAAAGTACATTTTTTCTTGTTGGTGATATCCTCCTTGGAATGAGTTTCACAATCACTTGTCCAGTATTATGCTCAGGACAAGCTGGCATGTCATTATTTTGGAGCATCCTATTCACTTCCTTAAAGTAAAGTACCCTGCTACCTTTCCTTCTCATTTTTCGAAGCTTTCAGAAAAGGTTTTGGCAAATTATAACTTGGGATTTCCTTCAACTTTTAATTTTAATTCCCACATCTTTTTTTTCCAATTTTTTTATTATAAAAGCTGCATTTTATACATTAGGTTTTTTTAGATGTGAAAAGTGTACTTTATGAGCTGTTTCAAACTGATGTAAATTAGACTTTTTGAGGCACTGGTTAAATGAGTCTCCTTTTTTCTCTCTTTTTTTTTTTTTTCGGGATCTACAGGCTTTGTGGAGTTGACTTTTTTAAAGTGTTAAGTTCATATATTACTGGTTTGCATTTTATTGTGTGTGCAAATAGCACTTAATCAATTCACTGGTATTAGCAACCATTACTATGTAGTCTGTATTAATTTTTCTTATTTATTGAAGTTCAGCCCTGAGTTAAATTAAAAACTGCTGTGTAAGGGGAGGTAAGAAATCAATGTTGTTTTTAATTCCTTAAAAACAAACAACCACAGGACCTTGAGATTGTTGTTCAGCCTTTAGTCTTTCTTGCTGGCTGAGCTCATTGCTGGTGTGATTTGATGATCTGTAACAGATCACATTATCCCAGAATGGTGTGGGTTGCAGAGACCTTAAAGCTCATGCTGTTCATGGTCAGGGACACCTTCCATTAGACCAGGTTGCCCCAAGCCCTGTCCAGCCAGACCTTGGACACTGCCAGGGACCTGCAGACTCCCAGCTGCACACAGCTTCACTGGGCACCTGGTGTCAGGGACTCACCACCCTCACAGCCAGGAATTTCTCCTGATAATGCCAGCTGATGATTCCTAATCTTCCTAACAGATGCCAGCTGTTACCTCATCTTGCTCTTATTCCAGCTTACTGTTCTGCTTGCTCAACATTGGCCTGGATGTGCTTCTGTGAGGGAGAGATGAGTTGAGATGAGGGGTACCAAGATGTTCTCATTGTTCTGGACATAGCTCTTTATTATTATGAAAAGTCCATAATGGGTGAGATTGAAGGGCTGTCAAGCTCCATAGCCTGCCTGACAGTTGATGGAGAAGAGTGATGAAAGAGGGCAAATATTCTGGTAGAAAAATCCATATTCCTGTCAGCCTCTGCACACTGCCCTCAGTGACCACGTAGTACATGTATTTTTCTGTTTAATCTCGACTTTTAGTTGGGCAAAAATAGATGTGTGATGAACACACATGAGGGAAATTTGGGGAGACAGTCACAGCTTCCACTTCTGGACCTTGTATCTTATTGTGAAGAGGGGAACAACCTTGTTGTAAAGCATTTTTGCTTTTTTCAAATTGCATTCTTCATGCCTTGAAAATCAAGATCAAGCCTAAAACCTTACATACACTGGAGACATGACTGCTGCAAAATCAAGCAACTCTTTTAGAACACAGCATTTGTTGGTGATGAGAGGTATTTATGAACTAAACTTCATACAAATGCCTTTTGAGAGTTGTTGTAACTAACTCAGTGCTGAGACTTTAAAATTAAAATTAGTCTGATATTTATCAAGGTGGTTTTCAGAGCTAGAGACAGAGGCATAATAATAAGTGAATGACTTGAAATTGAAGTTTTGCACCAATTTAGGGGGCAACAGTATTTCCTAGAGAGCTCCAAATTCATTTGTTAATCACAATATCTGGCCTTGATTTTTTTTTCTTCTATGTTTAGCTGTAGTGTTTTTGTGGGGCTCTTTGAGTTTGCAGTTCTATGCATTTTTATTGTGAAAAATTTAGTATGAAAAATCCTGCCGTGCATCCCTGACCTTGTGCTTATCTAAAGGATGGTCCTTGGAGAAGGATTACCAATGGATGGAGGAGAGAAATGTGTTTTTTTAACCTGAATATCTGTGTTATGGGCAGTGGTCCCACAAAGAATTGTCCCAACGTGGTGTGAAGGACATGAGTTTGTGGCTGGAAAGCAGAACTTTGTGAGGGAAAAGACAACAAAAGCCTCTGCACTGCTGCTTTGTAACTAGAAATCATCCACCAAGGTCTTGCTTATGCCATAAACTCTACTTACAGTACACTTAATTATTTTTGAAAAAACCTTAAGGAATATATAAATAAATAATTTATCCATTATTTTCCTTTCTGCTTTTCCCCAGTTCTCTGCATTTCTGTTGGAATAAATAAATAAATGTACTTTTTGCTATTCTGGTTCCATGCAGAGTACCAGTGTATATTCATTTTCCTCTTCACATGCATTGAACACATGCACTTTCCAAAATCTTGGTCTCTCTTCTCTGTTTATATTTAAATTTCCTTTAAAGCCAAAATACTTTATGTATTTTGGAGAAGAATCTACTAGTTGGAAATCTGCTTTATTCCATATTCTTCTTCTTTGTGAAATTGTCTTCTGGAGCAGACCCCAGATTTAACCTGGTTTTGCTGCACCCCACCATAAGCATCTCCAGCTTGGTTTTAACTGATTATTTTGTCTCCACAGCACTAGATGGTGCTGATGACAGTATCTCTGAAATCTGAGCCTTCAAAGATACCCATGGTTGCAGAAGTAGTGCTGCTGTTTCCTACCAAGGACTGTTTTGCAGATCCAGTTACTGATCTGAACAAAAATTTCAGTCTGTGAATGCAATAACAGAATATGGGAGGGAGAAAAAGCCGGAAAGCTAATAATATATCTTAATTTCTTTGTGGCTTCTTCACCTTTCAACATGGAATGTTTTAATGGTATTGACTAATAGCTGTGAGTTTGTATAACTAATTCCTCATGGCAGTGAGGAGTGTTGGAGAAGCCTTTTCCTGAGGCTCTTGACTAGCAATGGGGTGACAAGCGCTGGTACTCCAAAGAATTCGCTCCTGCCATCCGTGAAGGATATAATATGAATGATACATTACAATTTAAAAAAATTCAGGGGACTTCTCCCAGTGCTGATCATCATTTCATGAGGCAGAAGAGCCTTGCAAGCACATGCTTTCAAACATTGATACTGTTCCAAGAAATGGAGGATGTCCAGAATGTAATACCAAGGTAGATTTTGCCACTTGTAAGTGAACTGTGTTCACAGCACCGCAGAATGGTTTGGGTTGGAAGGGACCTTAAAACTCATCCCATCCCACCCCCTGCCAGGGGCAGGGACACCTTCCACTGTCCCAGGTTCCCCCAAGCCCCATCCATCCATCCTAGCCTCATGGATGGACTTCCAGGGATCCAGGGTCAGCCACAGCTGCTCTGGGAAACCTGTGCCAGGGCCTCACCTGTTATGCTTTTGGTGCCTGTTGATCAAGCTAGTCTTTCCACCCTCTAAAACACACATAGCCATCCTATGGAAAACCTGATAGGAGTCCTGTAATGCTCCAAAAAGAGGTAAAGAAGTCCAAATGATGTTTTTAAACACAGAAAGCCTAAAAACATCTGACACCTAACAAGAGCAAATGGTGTCAGGTTACACCAGAGTAGGTTTAGAATGGATGTTAGGGAAAAAAATCTCCATGGAAGGGGTTGTTCTTTCACAGGCTGCCCAGAGTGCTGGTGGAGTCCCCAACCCTGGAGGGATTTAAAAGCCACTGTTTAAAAGTGGAGGTGGTACTTGGGGACATGGGTCAGTGGTGGCCTTGGCAGTGCTGGGGGAGTGGTTGGAC
Organism: Peucedramus taeniatus; assembly: GCA_013400575.1. Lineage (NCBI taxonomy): Eukaryota > Metazoa > Chordata > Aves > Passeriformes > Fringillidae > Peucedramus > Peucedramus taeniatus. The sequence continues at coordinate 104,511 of WBNO01021515.1, read as the reverse complement.
TCGATGGTCTTAGAAGCTCTTCCAAGCTGGGGATGGGTTTATCTGTTAATTGATAGCCATGTTTGAGCTATTCAGGGCTTTAGAGGAGTATCTGACTCCTTGCTGCTGCTGCTGAGCATTAGCCAGTGGCCTTTGCCCACAGCTGCTACTTCCACCATTCTCCTTGTAAATCAGGTTACACCATCCTCTGTAAGTGTCATTGGCCTGCTTTTTTCCAGAATGCAAGAAAAACATGTTTATTTCTCTGTATGTGTATGGACCTCTGATTTAACAGATTATAAAGCTAAGGTAACCCTTTTTTCATTGACTTAGGCTAAAATAAATTTGAAAATAATATATACTAGTAAAATGCAATAACTCAGTCTTGAAATACAGAAAGCTTTTGTCATATACTCATATTTCTCCTGTCTAAGCAATAGATTATTAAAATGGATAATATATGAGATACTTAAGTGTATATTACAATGTATTGCATGAGGTGCGGCACTTAAAAATTGCATTCTACACAAACTATGAAGTAAAATTGCATGTATGCTATTTTACATTTTACTATTCTACACAAACTATAAAGTAAAATTGCATGTATGCTTCTGTGACAGTTTGACTTTTAAGAATTTAATCATGAACATAAAATGTTCTTCAGATCATATATTGTATAGAATGTTTCTGATTCAAACTCCGCTGTTACTTACCCATATGTTAAATAAATAAATAAATAATACAAATATTGTGCATTGCATTCTAAAAATTTTGTGTGTATAATAAGACTTCTTTCCTCTCTGAACAGTCTTAACTATTTCAGGACACTCTCGTGAAGTTATTTTAATTTCTTTTTCCCCCAGTCTATTTTCTCTGTTGTCTAAAAAACACAACAAAGTGCTGGAGCAAGCCACGCAGTCCTTGAGAGGTTCCCTGGGTTCAAACGACTCTCCACTTCCTGACTATGTGAGTATCAAAATGAATGTTGTACTGGGTTCTTCGAAATTCAAGTCATACATCCCTAAATCTGCAAAGAATTCTCAGAGTGTGGCAGCTGAGCAACCACCGACATCAAAATACAGGAACCTGTATGAATGATGTCATGTCTGAAACGTCTCTAAAAAACAAGAATTACACTTAGAAATGGCAGAACAAAACCACAGCTATGCAGAGGGAAGAGACTTACTGTCAACTCATGCTTTTCAAGCCATTTGTAATTCAGGATATTTAAATCACACAGTTGAAAACGGCATTTTTAAGACCTGGGCTTTAGTATCCACAGAATCTTAAAATGCCTAAAAATGATTGAAAACAATTCCCAGTGAGCCTCTGGGGGAGTACTGGAGTCATGGGGTAAATTAGTATGTTCTGAATACATGGATACTTACAGTTCCCTTCAGTTTGCTGAGCCAATGCCCACAAGTAAGCAACAATTTTGTATTTAATTGCACGACTTGTTGGGAAATCTCTGCTTTGGGTGGAAGAAGGAGGCGTCTTGAGAGGACTTGAATAATATCTTTGTGCTGCTGAAGTATCTTTGGTCTGTACTCATTTTGAACCCTCACTGCAGTACTGTGTTCAGGAAAGAAAAGTTGTTTTATCAGTTGCATGGGATTTTTGAGGATAAAAATGTATCAACTGTTTTATTTTCAGGGCTAATACATGATCCAGAATATGCCTGCCTGAGACTTTACATATCCTATTACTCTAGCATTTAATATAAAAATACCTAAAAAGATAATTTGATATAACAGTTTAATGACTTAAATAAGGAAACAGCATGATACACATGTCTGCAAAACACATAGGCACACACAGGCATGTGATAACATACATATGAAAATCTGTATTTTAGGGTGTGTAAGAATACAATGCTTGAAAAATATTTTATAGGTTTTGGACTTTTTAACTTGCTGGTTGTAAACAATACTGCAGTTAAGGAAAGCCCCAGGGAAAGGCTTTCTCTACCAAGTTGTCCCCTTATGTACAGAGACAGCTGAACAATGCAGCTGATAGAGCTGGGAAAGCTCCCTGGAGTACAGCCAAGAGGCTTAGATACTCCGCTGATATTTTTTTCTTTTTACTGTTGGTATGATGTAGGGATAGAAGGGGGAAAGAGAGTGCTTGGAAAGATTGGTGTAGGGGAGAGTAAAATAAGTTCATGGCCTGTATTTTGAAACAATAAGGTCGACTATTAAGGCATGGCTTTCTGGTCCTTTCTTTTTCCTCCCCAAATTGCTCATGTTGCAGCTCAGTCTGAAACACAGGCAGTTGACTAAAAAAAGTTGAGGCCAGATTTCATCACTTCAGCATATTCTGCTTCTGAAAGCTTGTTTTTATGTTGTGTGTAAGAACAAGGAAGTGTGTAGGAATGGAGTGGACTGAAATGTCAGAAGTCCTGAAGCACGTTCTACCTCTGTATCCCAGCATGGAGATTAGGAAAGGGGTGATTCCAGTATTGCCTGCTCTGCACGGGTTTGTTCATTGAGAGGTGGAGGTTTGCCTAATAAGCAGTTCTCTTTGCAGCTTCTGTTCAGACCAAATACATATTTTAAAAATGCATTTATCACCATTTTTCCATCCACTTTAATTTAGAAATTATTCATTTTCTTACTGTGCTCTGTAATCTAAAGGGGAGTTTGCATGGAACCCGAATCCAAGAGTTAAATCACACATAAAAGTATTTTAGGTGCTGCTTAAGATATTGACTTAAATTCTGTGTTTGAACAGTAATACTCTTTATATTCTAGTAAGTTTTTGACCCAATACACAGTCCCTAAGCTTATACTCACTGATGGTGGTAGGAATATACTGAATGATGATACCTTTACCACGTTTCTTAATGTTCTTTCTGTGAGTATCTGCTGCAGTCTGCCTCAGGTCTGGGGTGTTACAGCAGAGCTGGGAACTGGAGTAAGGAACTGACCCCGTTGGCCTTGATATTGTTCTTGCTGGGGTTTTTCTGGTTTTTAAAAAGAAAAAGAGCAAGTTGTTTCATTTATTGAGGCTGGACCAGTGTCCTGGTTCTTTCCTGATAAACTCTTGTCAGTGTGGTGGGATTCAGGAGCAGGATGGAGAAGGCAGCAGGACAGAGACAACCAACCCCTGTCATTATTGCCTCAGAGACATGATCCTTAGCTAGACTAATTGTCATGCTAAGTAGTTTACTTGTTCTTTCATAAGCCATAATATTATTCATTGTTTTTGTAGCAGCATTGACCTGTTTTGAAATGCTACACTTGGATCCAATTGGAAATGGGAAGAGTCCACTTAAGTTTATCTTTCTTGCTTTCTTGCATTCAATGAAAGCATATTTTCCTAGATTTTTAGCAAATAAGAAAACTGGTAATAAAATAATTGAGATTTTTTTCTTCTTTCAGTTCAAATCAAGAGATATTACTTAAGTAAACATATCAATGATTTTCTTGGTAATTTGGTTACAGCCTAATGTAATTTATCAAATTAGAGGTACTTAACAGCATAACTGGAGACATGCTCACTCCTCTTGGGAGGTAGCACGTCAGATGTGTTGTTGGAACTACCATCTACCCCAAAAATTTCTTTTCAAGGATTGCATAGTATTCTTTATGATTATTTAGTGCTTCCCTTGCTTGTTAAACTACAGCTGGTAATAAGAGATTCTCCTTAACTCTTTCTATGAGAAGAAAAGAGTAAATTTTGAGTTTTGGCAAGTTCACGTCATTTTCTTGCTGATGTGAGAAAAAAAACAGTTTCCTTAATGCAAAAATTGAGGAAATTAAAAATCAAATGTAGGTGTAATATTAGATTCAAGTAATTCAGCAGACATCATCACTTGAGTCTTACCTCCTAAATTTTGGGTTTAAAAAAAAAAATTGTTCTAACCAGATGAAGCTTAAATGTGTTAGGAAAAATTCTAAAAATAATCCCACTTAGTGGCAATATATTCAGTATTTACTACATAGCACTGTCATTTAAACAGCACTTCAGTGGTGGATGAAATTTGGGATAGAAACTTTACAGTGTAATATCAAACTTTTCATATTTATAGATACATTAATCAATATATGGAGAGCCATCCTTTAATCCTCTGTCCAAAATCTGTTGGGTTTTGGGGTTATTTAGCATAGAAACAAAAGCATGTTGGCAATTCAAAGGGAAAAATGTAAAAAATACAAATGCAGTGAGCTTTGTGTGTGAATGTATATGTATAAAAGTATATGTTTTAATAAATAGTTATATGTGTAAAGTCTGCAGTAGCAAAGCCTGGTGGCAGTGGGAGAGTTCCCAATCAGAGCTGACTTCTCATGACTCCCTCCCAGTCCAGTAAATTTACCCACTGTGCAAAGCTGGCTTTCATGGAGGGCTGGAATTCTGCAAATGTTGATGAGTTTTTCTCTCATCTTGATAACCAGAATTAAACTTTACATCTGGATGACGAGATTTCTGTATTATTTTCTTTTCCCCCTCAGTTTGTGCTCCATAATGGGCTAAATGAATTCCAATATTTAGATTCCTCTTTGATTTTTCCCTGATTTATATGGTAAATAGAAAGCAGCTGTCTGTTTAACCATCTAACTCTTGAAACTCCTAGGCCCCTCGAGCGTCATCTGGAAGTAATGTAGCTTGTAAAACAAAGCTAAGAAGAAAAAGCAATGTTTGTTTTATGTGGGATGAATGACTTCAGTTGGGGTCCCTCTAATTCGGCCATTATGGGGGTTATTAAAAAGCAGTATTACAAAAGTGGTTTCAACAAAAAATAAATTTGGGGGGAGGGGGTGGGAGCTTATATCTTGTTATTGCATTTGATTATATTCAAAACTCCAAGTACTTCATAAATAGTCCTTCGTTTGAGTTTCCCCAAAAGAGAGCCAGCCCAGTCTCCCCCCGTACATCAGCAGATGTAAAAAAGGTTCCCCTGTGTCATTTACTTCCTAAAGTACAAAGAAATTGTCTGTTATAATTAAGAGCTCCATATTTATCTTAGAAACTTGAAATTGCTAAAGAGCAGGTAAAATCAACTCCATGAACTGCAGTATTTGTTGTCTTTTAAAAATAACGGAACAGATCTAAAATCTATTAATGTTCTAGATTCAGTTACATGCAGGGAAGTTAATTTTTAGTCCAGTATGTAGCAAACAAGTATTTTATTCACTATTGATGTGAACAATTTGACCTTTAAATACATGTTGTGATGTTTTGGGGGTTAGAAAGAGATTATCTGTAAGCCTTTCCAGCCCAAATCATTCAGGGATTATATGAGTCTATGAATCATGGAGCCATTTGGAGTGGAAAAGACCTCTAGGTTCATCAGGTCCTATAATATGTTCTGTGCTTGCATATCTAATATTACATTAGGTATCCTGCAGCTCCATCTGATTTTTTCAATTGTCTAAAGAACAGTTTCATGCAGAGCTCTGCCATCACATAGAGGTGTTCTTCTATAAACGTGTGCTATCATGAAGAAATGGAAAGTCTTCCCCACAATCATCTGATGACTCCATAAGTGATGCAGAAATGAAATTAAACCTACTTCCAAATAAATTGGTCAGCCAAAATAGAGTTAGTGTGATGCAATTAACGTTGTTCAGTTGGTAGTCTGTAAAGTACTGCTTGGTGGTAACTGCTGAGAATGCACAAAATGTGTAGAACTGGATACACTGTTGGCAGAATGGGAAACTTTTGCCAAATTAAATCAAGACTCCTGTCTGAGATATGTCCATATTTGTCAAATGCTGGAGTGAGGAAAAAAACGAAAGTAGTTTTGTTTTGTTGGGTTGTTATTTTGGTTTTTTTTGGTCGTAATCTTTCTTTTAAATTCTGAAAACCACCTACTTACCACCCAAAGCACTGCCTAGGTCTCTTCAGTGTTTTGTTTTTTTTTTTGTTTCTATTCTCTTCCATTTCAAAATGTCATCAAGAAACCCAGTAAGATTTTTTTAATACCTTAGCCACACATCATTAATGGTCTAAAAAACTTCATTTTTGTGTGTGAATTTTTAGTTTCTTAGGTTGTCTAGAGGAATAAACTTAAAATGTGATTATACAAGAGAATTTTTGTTAGGGTGTTGTTTAATGTAAGCATATGGTAAAGCAATATAGTACTGGGTGGGTTTATATGCTATTTGGATTCTAGCTGTTTAAGTTGCACTTAATAGGAGAGTCACCTTGTTTTGCACTATAATACCTTCTTTTTGATTACTCTGACTTGATGGCTGATGAAGTAACATTTTCAATATCAGGTTATTCTTGGGTTTGCCTGTCTCCAGTATTGAGCAGAGGGCCTAAAAATACTTTTTCTAAATATTAGTCATACCCTCCTCCAGATGAATTATATTTTATAGAATATTACTCCTACCTAATCCCCCTATTTTTATATCACCAAAAAATAGCTATTTCAGAATAGACTGAAATAACCAACCTAACCCAAATCTAAAGCAAGCTTTTCTATTGAGTAATAGCTGAATTCTGCAGTTCTGTCTGAATTCTTAATCAGTTCTTTCCTTTAAATGAATTGAAACTTTCATAAGAAAATGCTGCATAAATTATCCTTAAACAGAAGAACTATCCTAAAATCCTGTGAAAAAAATGTTGGTGAAGTTCGGTCTGTTTAAACTTCTGTATATTACTATGAAGTACTAATGGTTATTTGCAGGTGATTTTTGCATTATTGTGTCTTTACAAATACATTGCTTGTGGTTGAAAGATTTTTAGCCAAATACATTGAAGAACATCAAGATGCTGTTCTTCAAAAGGGTGATGGTCTTTCATCACCCAGGACTTCCACAAAAGTGTCATTGGTGTCTGGTATTTGTGTTATATAGATGGCATTAAGCCTTATTTCACTTAGAAATTCTCATTATTTTGGGAATAAGGATGAAAATTTGTTTCATTTGAAAGAACATTTACTGCGGCAGCAGCATCTTATGATCCTCTGATTGAAAATCTTTCATTCTTCAGGTTTATGAGGCAGGAGAACAAATAAGTAAAGGAACTTTTGACATTAGCAGTGCAAACACCTGCTAAAGTAATTTCAAAACCCCTTGTTTTGATTGTTAGAAACATTTGAAGTAAACCAAACATGAACATCATAATTTTTTACTTTTTCTTCTTTAATAGTTCTGGAGCTTTAGGACATTGTCATGATTTTGCAGTAAAGGGTATAAATTATGGCATTTGTTCAAATTCTGTACTCAAAACCCATGTTTTTTGAGAAGACTGCTTAAATGAGTGTCCTTGAAAGAGAAGATGATTAAACTGAAGAAGTTGTAAGAGCTTGTCATATAAATGGATGAGATCTTGGGGTTCCTTTGCACCTCGTAAGTTAAATGGGAGAACTTTGTATGCTGATTTTTCTCCTGCACAGCTAATTGGTTTGCATTTGAGAGAACTGGAAGCCTGGAAGTATTTGTATTTCAGAAGGGTCTTAGGTGTAGCTGTAGATAGAAAATGTGATACATTATTACGATAAAGCCCTCATAAGCCTCTCTATAAAACTGTTTATTACTGCCATGTAAACCAACATTTGTTTTATTCACACTAATGGCAAGTATTGAAGTGTTTGGATGAAAAAAGGAGCAGTACTGATCCCCAAAGCACCCTTCTTTGCTGATTTGGTCATTAGATGCTTTTCCTGCTGCCTCTTTCACATGAGTGGGTTGTTCAGGGTTTCTCAGAAACCAATTATTCACCTGGATGGTTCATTTTGGTCAGACGTCCACAGACAAACAGAACAACCTAATGCAGTAGCTCTCCAAAGAGTAGGATTTATTTTTATAACAGCAATCTATTTCAACAATGCATTAAAACAATTTTCTGGTGTTCCTAACGCAAGGTTTTGATTGAAAAATGTAGTGCTTAAAAACCATAAGTATGTGGCCATATGTTATAAACATTGCAGTAATTGTTTTTTTTAAACATGCAGCCATATAAAGTAGAGGAAATGGATGAAGAAGAAAGTATGTACCAAACCTTTTAGGCTGTTTGGTACTAAATATCTAATTGGAATTGGAATTTCTGTGTGCTGCTTTTTCTCTATGAGATATTGGCGGAACATGTTGTACCTTCCATTTCCAATTTCTACTCTTCATATTTTACAGGGACATATTTTACAGGGACATTTACAGACTAACCAGCGAGGTTTTTGTATGTTCTTAGTTGTTTTTTAAAAAAACCCATCCATTTCTATCAAAGGGTACTAAGAAGTTATTAAAAAATTAAAAAAACAAAGACTTTTAGACTTCTTCATTGCAGATATCTGTGATTTGGCACTGAAAAAACAAAGAAAATAATAGAAATTAGGGTAAACCAAGACCCAGTGATTTTGAGGAACATGCTCTAAGAGGAAGATGGTGTGCTTCACATTGGATAAAATAATGGAAGAAGTTATTCACCTGTGGGTATGCTGCTCAAATCCGTCTGAACCAAAACATCCACACCACAAATGCTGTGTCCGGCTCTGGGCCCTCAGGACATAAAGGACATGGAGGGTCTGGAGGTGTCCGGGGCAGGGAATGGGGCTGAGGAAGGGGCTGGAGCCCCAGGAGAGGCTGAGGGAGCTGGGAAGGGGCTCAGCCTGGAGAAAAGGAGGCTCAGGGGGGACCTTGTGGCTCTGCACAACTCCTGACAGGAGGGGACAGCCGGGGGGGTCGGGCTGTGCTCCAGGGAACAGGGACAGGAGGAGAGGGAACGGCCTCAGGCTGGGCATGGGGAGGCTCAGGGTGGATATTGGGGAAAATTCCTTCATGGAAAGGGTTCTCCAGCCTGGCACAACTGCCCCTGGCAGTGGTGAGTCCCCATCCCTGGCAGGATTTAAAAGCCACGTGCATGTGGCACTTGGGAACATGGGTCAGTGATGGCCTGGGCAGTGCTGAGGGGATGGTTGGATCCATCTTAGAGGGCTTTTCCAACCTAAAGAGTTCTGTAATTCTATAAAATGTTGAACCAGGATCATTTTCTGCCTCTGCAGAGTCACATTTATTACAAATTGTGTCCATGTTACTGAAGCAAGTTAATCTCATCAGTTTGCAATTTATCTTCTTGGAGAGGTCTTGTGCCCCCTGAGCAGCATTTCAGTGTCAGTGTCATGCTGGGGGCAATTCTCCCGCTGGTGGCTGTTGTTAATATTACCGATAATGTTACGCAACTGCTGCTGATTGGCAGTGTGGGTGGCCAGGAGACTGAATGATGGGATGAAGGCAAGGAGAGTATTTTAAAGGGAGTGAGTCAATCGTCTTAAAAGACAGTATTGGTATGAAGTTAATAAGGAAAAGGTTTGCAGAAGAAAAATTATTAATACAGACAGAAATTCAAAACACAAAGTGGATTTTTAAAAAAGGTTGGCTCCTCTCTGCTGCTCATATGAAGTATCACATGGAGCAAAATGAGCCACTTAGTGAAAACTGATTTCCTCATCACCTGGCCTGAAAACAGAAATGTAAAAGGAAGAATTTATATTTTGTTTATCCCCACTGACAGGAGTGGAATCTTGTTCTCTGTGAAATATTTTCCTGAAAAACGTCTCAGAAATTTTAGAGAATGTATTTAGAAGGAACAGAAATTTATAAGAGTCTGTTACTCTTTTTATTGAATTGTATAGACACCCTAATGTATTTCACAGGTGTAATTGAAAAGATAAACTTTTAATTCCCTTTCATGTAATCAGCTACTTCTCCTAATTTTCTCATTTATTTGTTGATTAGGAACTAAGTGAATTAGTGGAATACATTGCATATTTCATATGCTAAATCAGCTTTTATAAATAGAAATTCTTCCACATAGTTGGTTAATTATAGAAACAATGACCCAGAGTTTGGACAAAAAGTAGCAATTCTTAATAACTGGGAGTTAGAGGCAGAGAACTAGGGGTGTTCAGCCTGGGGAAGAGAAGGCTCTGGGGAGTCAAGCCTATAATACATTGCCATTGTTTAATCCTCCTGTATTTGTTATCCCCAGCACTTTTGGGAGATGTCTGATTGCCTTCACTTCTCTGAAACAAAGTTGAGACACGTAAGATACCTTTTTTTTTTTTTTTTTAAATTTCATTTGCCCTTCAGATATGTTACTGGAATGTGGTGGAGCTCTTCCAGAGCTGCTCTTGTTCATATTCAGGCTGGAGCCCAAGCTGGGTGAGCTGTGGCCCACTACTGAACGACGTATTCTCCAAAGACACTGTGTTCTGATGCATTTTTGTGTTGCTGGTACGGTGTGTACAGAGCCTGTTCCACTCCAGCATTTGTTAACCCAAACCCTTGACCTCAAAGATAATGTTGGCTAATAACAAAAAACAGCCGTCCTGTTCTAGAGAAAATAAGATGTATTGTAACATTGCAGGTTCAATTTGCTTTATTCACTGCAATAGGACTCATTATCTGAAGTGTATCTGTTCTCCCCAGATAAACTAAAGAGAAAATGGATGTTGTGGTTCCCGAAGGCAGGTCTTTCATCTACTCAACAGCAGATAATTTGTGGGACTTACAGAGAAATAAGATGCTTACTCAATGCAGCCAAAAAAAGTTATCTGAACAAATAATGACAAGTTTTCCCATTCCAACACTAACCTTCTAGATTTTGATAAATTGAGTCAATAGGAAGAGTCATGTTACATTCCCATGGGAAAAAGCTTCATGGAATTTTCTGACACATAAAATTATTTTTCTGCAAGAAATTAGCCATCTTAACGTGTGGTAAGTTATAAAGTTTATTAGAAAACTTAGTGTAAATTATAGGTAACCAGTTAAAATGACAAACAGGATTTTGGTGAGGAAGAGTTGAGGGACTCTGGGATGGATGTACAACAGACCCAGGTGCTTCACTGTCTTTCAGCAGTAATCTCTCATCTTGTCCCTGTCTGTCACTGCTGAGCTTTATGAACCAGGCTGCACAAAATTAACTTTGGTCCCAAAATAGACAAGACTTCATAAATATTTCAGGAAATTTTATTTAGTTGGATAATGCAGTTTTTGCATATTTCCATCAAGAGCATTTTGCCTCAAAATTTGAGAAAATACCATCTGTTGCTCATAGTTCATTTTGGAACAAGTGCCTGTGTACATTGACTTCTACAATTATTTTCTGTGAGTTTTGGGTTTTCCACATCTCAGTTAAAGGTTTGTTTTTTGGCATTCAGGCTGCAGCTGCACTGTGCTTCCAGAACATTTAGCGCAGCGCAGTGGTCAGCAACTTCTGTGTTTATCAGAACTGATGCAGTGTCTTTGTGTCCAAACGTCTTTCAAAAAAAAGATGGAATGTAGTGAAAAGAGATTTAATCTAAAAGTCACCCCATTTATTTGGTTTGTTTGCTGTCAGCTCTCAGAAGGCTGTTTCTCATCTCGTTACAATTTCCATTTTATTCAGCCGAAGAGAGCAGTTCTTAAAATTTGTTCATGGAGGTTTTTCGGGCCCAGGTTAATAGAATAAATGATTTTACTGTCAGTGACTAGTTTTGAAGAATTGGTAAGGTAAGAGGAAAACAAAACCACTTTCTTATAGTTTCTAATCTTAGAAGAACTTATCTCTTTTATACTGAAAACCACTTCAAAGCTCAATAATGTGATTTTTCTGATAGGTTTCACATATCTTTGTTAAGCTATTCCCTTTAATTTTCAAAATATTTAACACCACTGAAAGAATGAATACAGTATGTGTGCTGAATGGTGTCATAAAGAATTACTTCTTAAAGCATGCTGCTATCTTTTAATGTATCATAAGAAATAAAAGCATTTTCCATGATTTATCTTCAGCTCCGATAGAAGATCATGGCTGTAAAGTAGATTACTCCTGCTCAAACAGGAGTTTAGGAATCTTGTGCCATAACCCCTTGCCAACTGTTTGCTATACCTGACATTTTGTATCATGCACTGCTACTGTTTAGTACTGCACTATCATAAAAACTTCCCTGTGATAAACAGGAACAGGTTAAATCAACCTTTTTTGTAATTACTGTTTTTAAACTTTCCTAATGTCGTCAAGAGGGGGTTTTTTTTCTATTTCGTGGTGATTTTCTATTGTTGTCTTACCCATCTCAGTGTCCCTTTGCAGTGATTTTTGATGTCTGAGCGGGGCAGGAGTCTTGCTCTGTGGAAGCAGGGGCAGGGTGTGACCGTAGCAGTATCACCATGCCCTTGCCTCCTTGGCATTCCCTGAATTGTAACAATGGATGTGTCTGCTCTGTGAACCCCTTCTGACTTTCTTATGCCTCCCACAGGAATTTAAATAGCAATTTTCACCCCAATGGTAGGAATACAGAATCTTTTGGCTGCTGGGTAGAGAGAAGCAATGACTATTCCCACTGACATCCTGTGTGTCATCAGGCCCAGAAAATCTTCTGCTTGGATAGTATGGAAATGATGGAAACTCTATTCAGTCTCTGTTTGTATTGAGGACTTTGATTACACAGTCTTGTGTGTGTTTTTTCTCTTAGGTAGGGTCAATATTATTCAGATTGGTACTTTCAGTGGGAGAGAGCAGTCCCAAGGCATTGATGGTTTTGCTGTGTCATAGCAGAGATGCTGAACCACAGGATCTGATCAGGGAGGAACCACACGAGAACTTAGGAATTCAGCTTCTGTGGGGTTGACAGCTTTAGTCAGGGATCAGTATATATTCAGTTTGTTTTGATACCTTCTCAATTAAAATTGCTTAGACTCTGAAGGTGGGTCTGCAAGACCATAGAATTGTAGGATCATTTGCTTTGGAAAAGCCCACTCAAATCTGGGTTGGAAAAGTCATTGACTCCAACCATTCCACCAGCCTGCCGAGGCTAGTACTGACCCATGTCTCCAAGTGCCACAGCCACACAGCTTTTAAATCCCTCCAGGGTGGGGATTCCACTCTGGGCAGCTGTGCCAGGGCTAGACAGACCTTTTATGAAAGAAATTTTCCCTAATACTCAACCTGGACTTCCAGCAGCCCAGCCTGAGGCCGTTCCCTCTCCTCCTGTCCCTGTTCCCTGGGAGCAAAGCCCAATCCCCCTGGCTGTCCCCTCCTGTCAGGAGTTGTGCAGAGCCACAAGGTCCCCCCTGAGCCTCCTTTTCTCCAGGCTGAGCCCCTTCCCAGCTCCCTCAGCCTCTCCTGGGGCTCCAGCCCCTTCCCCAGCTCCATTCCCTGCCCTGGACACCTCCAGCCCCTCCATGTCCTTTATGTCCTGAGGGCCCAGAGCTGGCTCCAGGATTTGTGTAATCTGTAATTACTGAGTGTTTTTCTGAAGTGACAGCAGGTGATTCACAGGAAATATGCTATTAGTTGTATATATGCTTTTGCAGAGAGTGTCACAGTTGTTACTGCAAAACATAATATCAAGAATGAAGAAAATATTTGATAAAATAGGGATTATGCTGCAGTGATAGGGTGCTGGTAGATAAATTACATTCCTACAACTGTAGTATATTGTATGTATTAAAGTTTGGGAGGTGAGAAGGAAAAACATGAAGAAAACTGCTTGTCTTTAACTGCTAATTGGTGTTTTTTTCCTGGCCATTTGCAAGATGTAATGTTTTGCCATCTTATTCTTCTTCATGATAAAAATATGGGTTTCTGTACTTCAGTTAACATCACATAGGATAAAAAGACTAAGAGCCCATTCCAAAGAGGCATTAAAATATGGTAAGGATGCTTAAATCTGGAGTTAACTATAAACAGAAACACAAAAATGAATGCCTGTGGAGCAACTGTATCTTCCTAGTAAATTGTTAAATCTGTTCCTTTTTGGAGAACCACTTATTTGCTTCAAAGGAGGTCATCAGAAATCATCTCTAAGATACACGTTATGGTCTACAGATTTCATTAGGTACTATTTACAATGCTATTAATACTACTGTTAGGTTTAATGCATAAATTGGAAGCTTTGTCTTATTTAAGACCTGCATTGTTCCTGAGGGGAGCCTACAAGGAAGTGGAAAAGAACTTTTTACAAGAGAATGGAGTGACAGGACAAGGGGGAATGGCTCCCAGGGCCAGAGGGCAGGCACAGATGGGATCTTGGGCAGCAATTGCTGGCTGGGAGGGTGGGCAGGCCCTGGCACAGGGTGCCCAGAGCAGCTGGGGCTGCCCCTGGATCCCTGGCAGTGTCCAGGGCCAGGCTGGACAGGGCTTGGAGCAACCTGGGACAGTGGGAGGTGTCCCTGCACATGGCAGAGGGGGTGGAACAAGGTGGTCTCTCTCCCTTCCAACCCAAACCATCCTGTGATGGTTATCATTCTATGATAATTATCACGGTTTCAGTTCTTGCAGCACTTAACTGCTGTGTAAATTCTCCAAAGAGTTTTGCTGGTGACATTTGGCAGCTAAGCTGAATGTGTAGGACTGGAATCAGAAACTTTTTCACTTGAGGAATGTCTTTAAAGTCCTTGAACTCTCCTCAAGGTAGATTGGTTCTGTTAATTAAAACCTGTATCATGATGATCTATTTTACCTTTGTATGGTGGAGTTGGGGTTGCGCATGGGACTTGTTCTTTCTTGTTCTACCAGTCAAACTAAACAAAATCTTCCCATACCTCTAGGGAATACTGCTTAGTTTCATGGAAAAACGGAGAAATCTTCATTTCCTTTCAACAGCAAGAAAACCTCATTAGTATTTCAAGCACAGTATGACAAATTCACAGTTTTAATTTTCTTTGTAGGAATGTTGTCATCTTCTAGTAGCAGTTGCTTCCCAGGTTTTGTGGGATCTTAGACAATGACTGGGTTCACTTTTACTAAATATTCTTTGCATTCTGTTGTCATTGTTGTGTGTGGTTTGGGAATACAGTCTTGGCGTGTTTGAATTCCCAGCTGGTGACTGTCAGGTATTTTGGGCATTGTGGTGGATCCTCTTCTGCTGGAGCTTCTTGGTGGGCTTAGACCAGCCTCTGAAGCTTGACCCTGAGTAGATGTCTTACAAAGTAATTCACTTTTTCTGAGCTAGTTGGGGTGAAAATCAGTTTATTTGATTTGATTCATGGGGAGGCTTGGACCAACCTGGTCTAGTGTAAGGTTTCCCTGCCAATAAACCTTCCAAACCTAACTATTTTGGGATTCTGTGATCCTGGGAATTGCAAAATTTTCAGTAAACAGGTAAAAAGGACACAGGGCTGTGAGAGTGAAGCATCACCAAGAATCAGTAAAGCACTGAGGGAATCTGGGCAACGTTATAGTAATTTTTGATTGATTCTGGAGCCTGACTTTGAAGGAGGTGGAGGATAAGTTAAAATATTTCAAAGTGAAGTGGTTTAGGATTGGAATTTCAAAGACAGGAAGGGCATGGATGGAAGAAGAGATGAAAGTGAAGGGGTGACCAGGAGATGAGCAGTGGATTAGCTGTAGGTCAGCTGGATAATAAACACAGTATGGTGAAGTCATGTAAGAAGTATCAGTGAAGCACCTGCACCTTCCCTGAGATACATTTGTGTCTTCAGAAATGGCTCATTATTTCCTGGGCCAGTGCAGGTTGGGAAAGCAGGGTTTTGGAGCATGAAAGCAGTTGGGCTTGCTGCCTTGGCAGGTGCCCTGTGGTGTTTTTTCCCTTGGAGCAGACTGCTCCTGGGCCTTTTCCTCTGGGACAGGACACACACTATGGCATTTCTCTGGTGTAGCCCTGTCGTGGGCTGTGGTGGGTGTTGGCACTGGGATACAGGCTGGACATGCCACATTCCTTCTGGGAAGTGTGCTCCTGCACAGTCTGGCTCGGCGTGGCTGAAAACCTGCACTCTCAGCTTGCCAGTTGCTGCAAAAGCAGAGGAGTGTCAGGGTGGACAGTTTATTTAGCAAAGTGTCTGGCAACAAACTTTGCTCTGGTGTGACAGCTCTGCTTTCAATTCTAAGCAGTGATCAGAGATGGCAGGGTTAATTCTTGAGGTTATAATCACTATAGGCCCTGCATTTTTTCACATAATACCTACTTTACCAAAAGTTGTCTGAGCTTGACATAGAACAGCCAAAGAGTATTGCCAGTAAAAGAGATAAAGATAAGATTCTGGTCACCAAAAGTTTGGCTTTGAAGTTGCTTTGCTCACTGAGGGTAAGAACAGCTTTCTTGTGAGCTTCCTTCATTCCTCTCCATCCTTCCACTCCTTTGGCAGAGCAAGTTTATTTTGTTGAAGGTTTTATTTTCTGCTGAAAGTGCAGGAAATTCAGACAGCTCTCTTGGAAGCTCCCCAAAGCTAATACAAACAAGATACATATGCTTCTCTTAAACTAAAAATAAAGTAAATTATTTGAAAATATTTAACTATAGATATTCCCCTATAAAGAGAAAGGGAAATTTATATCACTACAATTGTGGATGCTGATAAATTATGTTATCAAGGTGAAATTCCTGTAGTGTCTATTGTCTATTCCTCACAAAAGATTGAGGAGTACCACCCTGAAATCTGGAATAGCTGCATTACAGACAGAAGTAGTAACTACTGCATTTCCAAAGGAATTATTCATTGAAGTACTTTTTAGCATGTACGAAGCTGGATGAAAAAAAAATATAATGAAAAATGAACTGAAACTGTCTGTTCAGCTATACTTTGTGTGGCTGCAGCTTATGGATCTGGAACAGTTTACCAAATTTTTCCTGTTTCTCCCTGGTAAAAAAAAAAATCGCAGAACATGTCTATTTGGGGTTAATTTGGCATTCTTAGTCCTTTTGATATCTGTCAATTGTGCAGGGTATGTATGCCTTTTTTTTTTCCATTGCTGACAAAATTGCCTTTATAGTCATATCTGCGTCATGAAGGAAGTAGTTGTTTATGACTATAATTTTTTATAATTTATGTTCGCAAATTGTTGAATCTCACTGAAAATATTACAGATGAAGAGCTATAGTGAGTCATCATGGACAGGGGCTCAGCATGGAGAACAGTCGTAATTACAGTTGCCTGTGCAACCTCCACCCTCACCTTTTCTCTATTCCTACATCCATATGAGGCCTTCAGCCTCAGCTGTGAAGGTGATGGTTGATCCCACAGTGTGGATGCAGCAACACGGACATGGTGCAGCCCTCCCTGACATTCCAGGGCCTGAAGGGGCTCCAGGAGAGCTGCAGAGGGACTGGGGACAAGGCCTGCAGGGACAGCACACAGGCAATGGCTCCCAGGGCCAGAGGGCAGGCACAGATGGGATCTTGGGCAGCAATTGCTGGCTGGGAGGGTGGGCAGGCCCTGGCACAGGGTGCCCAGAGCAGCTGGGGCTGCCCCTGGATCCCTGGCAGTGTCCAAGGCCAGGCTGGACAGGGCTTGGAGCAGCCTGGGACAGTGCAAGGTGTCCCTGCCCATGGCAGAGGTTGGAACAAGATGGGTTTTAAGGTCCCTTCCAACCCAAACCATCCTGGGATTTTCTGAGTTGCAGAGAGAGGCAAAGGGAGCAGATGTCCTTAAGAGGTCACTCAGAACTAGCAGAGAGAGTGGTGAGTCTGAGATGGTTTTCCTTCTTTGAATTGTGGAGTTCCTGGGAAGGACACTATTACATCATGTCCAGCTGTTTTAAGTAGCTGCTTCACAGCTCTTGCACACTGTGTGCACTCCTGGCTCAGCCGGAGAGGGACCAGCAGTGTTGGTCAGAGTGAGCTAAAGCCACCAAGTTTTGACACAAAGCAACTTGCACTTTTGAAAATTAAAATGTCAAAGCATTTTATTACTGGCAGCAAGTTTCCACTCACTAAAAGCCATTCATTGTCATAAGCAGTAGATCAGAATTGTGTTTGGACATGTTTTTTTGTCAGCCTGCATTTCCATCAAGTACTTCTCTTGCAATTACACGTGACATTTCCACTGTATTTCGTCAGGTTTCTTTGAATGAAGACTTCAGCACAGTGTGTTGTCCTGTTGTTTTCTTTTACCCTATTTACACTGTGCAGTTGTAGAGTACTTCCTCACCAATCCCTGCTCAGGTTTTGATTGTTTTAGGCAGATAAGCTTCTTCCTGCTTATTGTGCTAACTATATAATTAGCAGTTATTTAGCTGAAAGTATAATTTGGCTGGAAAATTGCTGTGATGTGAATGCACAGTGAGAAATGTGGCTGTTTTTAGTACACACAAGTGACCTGGGTGTCTGTACCTATTGTCATAAGGTGCATAACACCATTCACACAGATCTTGCCACAAAGGAAAAGTTGCTCTGTTAGATCTCCAATTTTTAAGAAAGTTAGAAACTAGACATGTTTAGGCTTACAATTATTCATAGCTTTGGATTGGATTTTACTGTACATCCAGATAAAAGGGAGGAAGGGAGGGAAACCACATCATTACATTTAAGTGAATTTCAGCTTGCAATAAAGAAATATGTAATCATATCTGTAATATATAGTCTGATGCATTTAATTGTCATGCAGACATGATACGAGACTTAAGTTTGTTCACTAGTGCTTCTTAGAATCATGGAATAGAATCCCTGAATGGTTTGGGTTGGAAGGAACCTTAGAGCTGATCTTGTTCCACCCCTGCCATGGGTAGGAACACCTTTCACTATCCCAGGGTCCCTATCCAACCTGGCCTTGGACACTTCCATGGATGGAGCAACCACAGCTTCTCTGAAAAACCTGTGCCAGCTGTGACCGAGTGTGCTGGATATCTTCCTGGGTTAATGATCAAAAATGCAAAACACCATTAAGAAATCTGTCACCATCCATGCTCTGCAATACCCTGGGTACCACTCTGAAAAAGGGCAGTGCTTGACTTCTGGTCAAAAAATGGGGTAATCAAGGAGCTAATTTCATCATGAAAGAGAAACTCATGTCCACCTTTGCTTATTGATGCCATTTCAAAACATCACAAGTCACCAAAATTCTGATTTTTCAACCAGCTATTTTTTTCTATATAAACTAGATTTGGAGGAAAGAAAATAGAAAGCTGAATAATTTTGTCTCTGTTTATATTAGTACAAACCACGAGGGATGGTTATGCAACATTAAGCTGAATTACACAAGACATGCCTCCCTTTATCTTCTCAGAACTGGTAACATTTAGAGGGCGGAGATTTGCATTCATTCATAATAGAATTTTTTTAATCAGTTTTTTATGGTCACAATAATTAAAATAAATTCAATTTTAAATTGAATTAAAAGGTTGAGCACTCAGAATGTTCCATTGTGGGAACCAGGAGATGGGGCACCATAAATTAAACAGGTTTTTGGTGACACTCAGTTTTTACATCCTCTGCTGACAGTGATTTGTTTTTTGATGGATAAATACATCTGTAAGGAACTAACTATGAGCAAATGCCTGGGGTTTCATAGTTAGGCTGTTTGACTTCTCTTGATATTTAAAAGCCATATACTTTCCAAGTAGTTTGACACATCAGGATATAAGTATTGAATTCTGTGTAACTGTGTGCCCCGGAGGATACCATGCTAATTATTAATTGTATTGCAGTAAAGAAAGCAACAATATTCCAGGATGGTCAGATCCAGGAACATCCAGCTCTGCCCATCGTTTGCCTTGGCTTTGAACTTTTGTGTGTTCCTTGATAGTGTTTATCAGACTCAAAATTGTTTTTTCCAGATAATGTTCTCATTCATCGTGTTTTCCCCTGCATCCTCTCAGCTTATTTCCATTCTCTTTTCTCTGGTATGATTATTTGTTTTTTCCTTTAACAAAGGACTACCCAGACGTGTACCTGGCTGTCTTTTAGCTGTCACGGGCTGGTTTATCCTTTGTGCATCTAGAACATGAACAAACATCTGTCTTTTTGCCTTAAAAGTTAGAATCTTAGAAAAAAAGCACTGCATTTAATTTCTCTCCTAAAAAGGAAGATAAATGACTACCTAGAATTACCCACAGTAATGTGAGGGCTGTGCCTACATTCATGTCCCCTTTGCAGGCATGATTTCAGTCTCACAGAGTTGGTACTGAGCTTTTAGCTTCCACTTTTCTTTTTAATGATGGTTATAATTATTTCTATGGGAATAAACAAAAAAAATAGGTGAGGGAGGACTCGTACACGTAGATGTTGACAGAGGCATTAAGTGAGCCCTGTTTTGTAAAGGAATATTGTAGTAATTTTAAATTTAGGTGGCACACTGAATTTGTCAGTTGTAAGCAACGGGAAACTTTTAACTCCTCTCCTTTAAGTGTGCTGTTCAACAGATTGAAGCATGTCTTTGTTTCACAAATCAATATTTGACTTATATTTTCATAAAACAGAAAAAGAAAGGTCTTACAAAGCTGCTGAGGATGATGTGTTACTCCTTGCCTTGGCCACACACATTCAGCATTTCAGCTGTGTTCAGCTGTTCTGAAAGTAATACACAAGGTGATAAACTGCAACAACAAAATGTTAATGTAACTTTATTTGTACCTGTCTTGATACCATGTCTGGATGCACTGGGTCTGTAGCCTGATACTGATGATACAGAACAACAAAACCACATGGCATTTTATCAGCATTTCTCCACTGTCTCATCCAAATGCTGTCCTTGGATTTATGCTTGTTTTTTCCTTTGTTTTGAAAACTTTAAAACCCTTAGGAATGATTCAATGTCTAGTTATTGGAGCAGACAGTTCTCCTGATAATGTATGTGCAATACAGGGATTCAGTGCCACTTCTCTGTCTTTTATGGAGATAGTTCTTCTTATGAATTCTTTTCTGTATAGTCAGTTGTAAGTAAAAATCTTTACTATACGTCCTATTTTTCTTCATGGGGGTCCCAGATTCTGCACCTGCAATGTGGTAGATGAAGATGGTTGATTATGTCCATCAGCTCTTAAAAATGTTACATTTAATTGCTGTGCAATAACCTCTGAACCTTTTCATAGTTTGAAGCTGACCACTATCAGAGTCTCCAGCCTATTGGAAGATGGTTAGCAATGCTTTCTGTTTCAATTAGCTGTATGCCTAGGGTTTAAGCTGAACACCTTTTATTAAAAAAACATTTAGTTTTAGAAAAGTAAGTTGTGTGGTTTCTTACCTTTCTGGTAACTGGATAGATCTCACTTGATTCAGAATCATAATATTTCTGTGAAAGCCATCTTGTCTGTATTTCAGGATAGTGTCTTGGTCACTAGCTCACCCTGCTGCACTGCAGGCAGAACTATGCCAGTGCTCAGAGCTTTTCAAAATATACCATAATGCAACATATTCTGCAGTAAATCTGAGCTGATAGGCAAGCACCTTTCCCACGTGAGTTAGGTCTGGATTTTTCTTCAGATCCCGGCTGAAGCAGTTATTTCTATTTTTTTCTAGTATTTTCCATTACATACCCTTGACAAGACCTACCTGGGGTGCTGTTTCATAGCACAATAACTAGGTAACTACAGGCAGAGGAACCACCTGCATTCTGAAAGTAAAGATTATTTCTATCATAGAAGAATGTGTTCCCATTGACAGCAATCAGCTTTGTAAGGGTTTCTGCCATCGTTAGCTACACTACAATGCTAATTTAGGTGGCAAAGTCATTAAAAAATAGGAGATACTTACATTCAGAAAAAATCTGTAGCCTTCACTGTCAGGTATCGTTGCTAAAGAAGGAATTTTACTGGAATGCAGGCACAAGATAGTCCTCTTCAAACAAGAACTCCAAAAAGCTTCCACTTGAATCTCCCTTGTACATGTGGAATACAAGGGTTGGGGATAACCAGACTGTAGTGTGGGAATAATGATGGGATCTTGCTTCTCCATGGTCCTCAGTGTCACAAAAGAAATGGAGGAGCAGGTTAGGGGGATGGTGCTGCCTTCTGCAAGACCACATCTAGGAGAGAGGGATTTGGGACAAGGGACAGAGAGACTGGACAAGAGGGAATGCCTTCCCACTGCCAGAGGGCAGAGACAGATGGGATATTAGGAAGGAATCCTTGGTTGTGAGGGTGGGCAGGCCGTGGCAGAGGTTTCCCAGTGAAGCTGTGGCTGTCCCTGGATCCCTGGCAGTGTCCAAGGCCAGGTTGGACAGGGCTTAGAGCAACCTGGGACAGTGGAAGGTGTCCCTGCCCATGGCAGGGGGTGGCACTGGCTGAGCTTTGAATAAAGTTCCTTCCAACCCAAACCACTCTGGGATTTTGTGATCTACACTTCTCAGAAGAAATGCACCTTGCTTTACGTTGAAAGCAGCCAGAGCAAAGTGGTAGCGAAGAATTTTGCTCTTTATGAGTCTAAACAGGATAATGAAAATTCCTGTATTCTCGTCTGCCTTGGAGAGAGCATACATCTGCCACATGACAATTCCTACAGTGCTGCTTAATAGTACAAAATAACTGTGTGCAGATTGAATGACAGCCCAACAAAATGCTGTTGTAAGTACTGCCTTTTTGTGAAGAATTTAAGTGCCTTGTGATAACTCAGAAAGTGAACTTCATGGGCAGTTGGCAAAAGGAAGTCTCGGTGGTTTCATTGTTCATACCCAGCAGAAAAACTCAAGCTGGCTTAGTATAGTTCAAATTCTTGCCAGACCTGTAAAGTCTCACTGTCCAGTGTTTGATGTGATGGAGACAACCTAAATCATACAAACAATGTAGAAGGGCCCTTTTTTTACCCTATTCCAAGGTAGGAAACAGAGCTCTGCAGTCGGAATAACTGTATTGGAGATACCCTGATGTGGAGCTCAAGGAGGGAAATCCATGCAGCTGGCAGGAGTTCACGTGCCAGCTCCTTCAGCTTAGAAAGTTTGAGTTGTCAAATGCACTGACAAAATGAAAAGTTCCACAAGTTAATCTTAGTGTGAAGGCTTAGTGCACTACAAAAGGAGATTCCTTTATTCATTTATTACAAGTGTTCTTCAATGCCAAGAAAATAATTTTTAAAAATAGTAAAAGGGGAAAAGTCTGGTAACAGTGGCAGATGTTGAAGGTGCAGTGATGTTTGATACAGTTGGTTTTCCTTCTCCTGCTTTTGTTTTTCTCTTTCACCCAGTTTTTTATTTCTCTTTTACTTTTTCTCTCTTTTCCTTATCCCTCCTTCCTGCATACAACAGAAAATGTAATAAATTAATTATATGCTGAAGTGCTTTTACTTAGAGTAGGAAGGGTTGAAAAGACTGTGTTCACTTAACCCTTACGAATTTGGCTGATTACAATATGGTAATGCTTTATGTCAGGGCTCCTGTTGGGAGAATCAAGCTATGAGGCTGAGTACTAGTATGATGCATTTCAATTAAAATTTTGGTGATTACTGGAGAAAACAGATTCATTTCCAGACACATGGATGCTAGATTTGCTCACCATAGAGACATTACCAGCTAATAACTTTATTAGTAATAATTACCTTTGCGCTGCCTTTATTACTCAATATTTTACAATGGAAAAGGGCACACTGACCTTTCACTCCTTCCCTAAAGGCGCAAGACCTGAATGTGATTGAGGAAGTGATCCGAATGATGCTGGAGATCATCAACTCCTGCCTGACCAACTCCCTCCATCACAACCCCAACCTGGTGTACGCTCTGCTCTACAAGCGCGATCTGTTCGAGCAGTTCCGGACTCACCCCTCCTTCCAGGACATCATGCAAAATATAGACCTGGTGAGTGAAACGTGACTTCAGAGATGGTTACACTTGGATATGTGAGCTCTTCTTACTCTTGAGAGGTGGGAAATATCACCTCTTCCAGTTTGTTTTAAAATGTTGCATTTTTCTTGTCTGTTTTTTTGGGCCTGCTCATGACTTCTGGACAGTGTAGAAAAACAGAGTGGTTTGGGCTGGAAGGGATCTTAAAGATCATTTAGTTCCAGGCCTCTAATTTCTTTAACAATCTTTAACAATCCTTTCAGAAGAATCAGAGGGATTTTGAGATGCCCCTGGTAAGGAATTCCCAAGCGGTGACACATCTTTCACCTCCCAAAGGGAGGACAATGTCAGCTTGTCTTGACTGCCCCTTGTTAGAAGCCTACCTTTCAGGGGAGCAAAAGCTAATTTTCATCATCCCAAACAACTGTTTTTCTTTTCTCTTACTCCTCTCACCAGCCTATTAATGATTATGGGAAATTAATTTTAAAAAACTAAAGAGCAGGCATTCAGCTGTCTTATTCCCTGTCTGTATCTGAATGTGTGTTGTTTTCACCGGCCAAGTGTTTTCTTCGCGGCAACCTTCCCCTTATGTAGGGAAACATTTTAGAAGAAAACAGAAGAAAATAGCTGTGGATAAGAAGCTGTTACCAGTGTGACTCTCCGTGGAGTATGACTTTGGGAAACAGTTGTTAATTATTTCTGCATCCGATAGTAGTTTTAATGTTCATATGGAGAGCCTAAACTTCTGCTAGAAAAATTTGAAGCATTACAAATTTTTCTCTGTCTTCTAGTCAATATTTGCAGAGCTGAGCAATGTTTTAAGCCACACTATGACCACTGGGTGCAAAATACTGGAAGGGAGGGCTGAGCAGGGTGCTAAGTCTCTGAACGCGGTGAATAACATATTATTGTGTCTAATAATAATCTGCAGAGTTTCTGGTTTAATTTGCTTTTAATTACAGGAGATTGATGGATATCTGATTGCCCATAAAGGAAAATAATTTTAAATGTTGAACTGAAATCCTGCTCTGTACCTATTTCTTCCTCTTCTGTTCTCTCTTCACATTTTCTGGTCATGCAAGAGTTTGGGGAGTGGAGAACTTGAAGCTCAAAACTCTCCAAACTTTCAGCAGCTGCAGACTGCAGGCAGCATGATACTGTCTGGATGATTAGAACAAGATGTCTTCAAGTTGTGTAAAGAGGATATGGTGCGCTGGAGATAACAGTTGTCTACATTCCTGACTGAGATAGGGTCCTTCTCTGGTTACTTGCCCACATCCAGGATAACTGATGGTGGCCAGATCCTTCTGCTTGCAGCCCTGTGCCTCCCACAGACAGCAGCACGTCCTTTCCTTTGTAACAGTTAAATGTAGGTTTTCCTCAACAATTTAAACAATTCCTCCCCAAAACTATTTAATATTGGGTTACAGCATAATGCCAGTTACATTCAGAAACTATTTAAAGCTTTCCAAGGGAGCATGTTGAATTTTTAAATAGCTCCTTTGTTAGAGAAGCGAGGATGTCAAAAAAAGAAATTTTTAATTTTTTTTTTTTTTTTTAATGTACCTGTCACCATCTGGCAAGTGGTAAGAGCTGTCAGGCTTGTAGATCTGAATAAAAGATGAGATTCATCTGACTCCTCATCTACCCTGTCACGTCCTGCACTTCATACACAGTATTGGCAGCACCATACAGAACCAGTCTTTGTTGTGTGTGCTACAGCCAGAATGTTCTAACTGGTCTTGATGTCCCTTGAAACAGTGGCAAATCATGTTAGTTTTGCTGTACACATTGCAGGGAGCTTGTCTGAGAGACATGTGGGCAGGATCTGAGAAGAACCAAAATGAGTTTCTGTCTCCAAGAACTTACCAGACTTTTCTCTGCAGTGGTGGATCTGGGAGCTCCATCCTCACAGCTCTATGGTACACTGTGGATGTCTGAAATGTAGCTGTGCTCTAAAAGGAGTCAGGAAAAAAATCTTTAAAGATTTGGCTCAATAAAT
Organism: Peucedramus taeniatus; assembly: GCA_013400575.1. Taxonomy (NCBI): domain Eukaryota; kingdom Metazoa; phylum Chordata; class Aves; order Passeriformes; family Fringillidae; genus Peucedramus; species Peucedramus taeniatus. The sequence goes on along the minus strand of WBNO01021515.1, from coordinate 79,158 downwards.
TTCTAAACTGTACGTTGCTGAAAGCTGAGAGGATATACTTGTGGGGAAGATCTCCCTATTCTTGACCTGCTCTTATTTTCTTATTTCAGCATCCATCCCAGCCTGCTTTCAGATAACATAGTGAGCTGGCCAAGCTTTTCATGTGACCAAGGCTGGTTATTCAGAAGAGGATGGATCCACCAACTTCCTGTGTACTGGGGAGCTGGGTTGGCTTTCAGGCTGTTGTGATCAGTGAAATTTTGTGGCCCAAACTGTGTAAATTGTAGATAGATATGGTAAATGTTGCAACTTTTGGTAATGCAAGAGTGGTCAAGAAAAATTACCTCTCTGAGGCTCCCCAAGTATTTCTGCAGGGGCACTGCAACAGATGCCCTCTCTTGGTACTTCCTCGGGTCATAAACAGCACAGTGTGTTTGGATTGTCTGCACCCATGCTGCAGTGGAACCAGGAGTGTCATTTTTGACAATGGCATTTAGTGACAGGACACGAGGCAATGGCTTCCCGCTGCCAGAGAGCAGGGATAGATGGGATATTGGGAAGGAATTCTTGGCTGGGAGAGTGGGGAGGCCCTGGCACAAGGTACCCACAGAATTTGGGGCTGGTCCATCCCTAGAAGTGTTCCAGGCCAGGTTGGATGGGGCTTGCAGTAAGCTAGTCTAGGGGAAGGTGCATTGGACTAGATGGCCTTTGAAGATCCCTTCCAGCCCACACCATTCTGGAATTCTATGATTCCAGTCATCAGATAGCTCTAGAGATTCATGTGAGCAGTAGGTGCCTGTTACGCACTGTGTCACTCTGACATCCCCCTGCTCCAGCAAATTCTGCCCACCAGTTAATAAAAGATTCTCTGACTGTAAACTGTAGTCCAGATTTGTATTTCATAGAGAAATACTAACAGACAGCGTGATAATGTTTAATGCTGCAGAAATCAGACCAAAATACGGAGCATGTAAAGTCTGTAATGAGTTTTGGACACCAGAACAGTTGCCAGTTTGCCTTGTCAAGAATGTATAAAATAGATATGACATGTAAAGACTTAAATGCTTATTATTTTTACTCTTTTGGACATAATGTACTCATCAACCAAAAGGAAGCATTGAAGAGGTGAAAAGGCTAAACATTTGAAGAAGAATTAATTGGAGAGTGTACTGGGGATGTAATAATGAGTAGTTGATGGTGCAAATAGAAAAAGGTATCTGCTGCAATTTTGTGCCTGCATACAAGCAAAGAATAACCCAGAGATGTTCTCTAAGCCTAATCACACTGGTGACATCTTAGCTGGATTACTCTGGGTTTAGAATCTCAGAATCGTTTAAGTTGAAAAATACTTTCAAGACCATTGAGACCAATCATTCCCCAGCACTGCCCAGGTCACCACTGACCCCTGTACCCAAGTGCCACAGCCACACAGCTTTTAAACTCTTCTACGGACTGGAGACTCCACCACTGCCCTGGGTAGCTGTGCCAGGGCTGGACAACCCTTTCCATGAAGGAATTTTCCCCAATATCCACCCTGCCCCTCCCCATGCCCAGCCTGAGGCCGTTCCCTCTCCTCCTGTTCCCTGGGAGCAGAGCCCGACCCCCCCGGCTGTCCCCTCCTGTCAGGAGTTGTGCAGAGCCACAAGGTCCCCCCTGAGCCTCCTTTTCTCCAGGCTGAGCCCCTTCCCAGCTCCCTCAGCCTCTCCTGGGGCTCCAGCCCCTTCCCCAGCTCCATTCCCTGCCCTGGAGGTGCCTCAGCAGTGCCAGCACAGGCGACGGGCACTGTCCTGGGGCTGTGTCACACCCTGGCTGGGACAGCCCAGGGGACATTGCCCACCTGGGCACACCTGTGCTCATACTCAGCTGGCATCATGACAGAAATTCCAGGTAGAAATAAGAGCTGTAGAAAACAGAACCTCTGAAGGTGCTGATTTGCCAAGGGAAAGCTAAAGTGATGTGGTATTTAAAATACTGCTTTGAAGGGAAATGGAATAAGCTCTTTCACATACTTGTGGGTTTGCAGGTCATAAGGAAAGACTTTTCCAAGTTTAGGAATATCGAAGCACTGTGGTGGGTTTTCAGGGACTTCAGCATTGGAGACCTCTGGATAGCAGAGGTTTGGAAGCGTGGCACTGGGGCAGAGGACAGACCAGCAAAGGTCTACAGGTGCAGGTAGATGTGGGGATGCCTCTGCAGCCCCACCAGAGCTCAGACCAGAGCAGGAATTGCCTGGGTTACCTTCAGTATAGACCTGACCACAGTAGCTCTAGGCTATTTCTCAGGATTTGGACCATTCAGTTTACTCTGGAGATACACATAGTCTCTGTGTGCTTCATCTGAGGCAAAAATAGGTGAGTGTATAAGGGTCATCAGTATATCAACCACTTTTTATTGAAAAACACTTATTTGCCTCTGTGTTTTCATAAATAATCTAAAAATCACCATCGCCAGCTGATTGGGAACATATGGGAACCATTAATGCTGTACAGAAGAAACTGAAATCAAAATACCTTCTGCTTCCTATTACTTTACCTTTCATTTTAGAAAGTCATTTTAGTAGGAGATAGTGCATTTCATTTATCTAAAACGGGATATTCTTCTTCTGAATGGTGAACAAAGAGGAATGGTATGGTTCCTCTGGTGGCCTTGTGCAGAAATATTTCATCTGGGAGCTGTCTATATGCCTCCACTTCAGAGGTGGTCTGTAATTTGGTCAGCCACCTCAGATATGTCAGGAATTTGGTGGAGACTCTTCGCTTATCATTCCTAAAGATGTGTTTGGTTCATGGCCACGGTGAGAACTCCTTGGCTTTCACTGCTCTCATATTTCCTACAAGAGAGCAACTGATACCGGGTGGTGGAACAGGCCTAACTAGGAGCTGCTAGAATTTTGTTTGCAAAATAGTCTGATAGACATCAGGAGGTTGGGAGCAATGGCTTAGTGATGCAAAGGATTCAATTGATGCAATTTCCTACAAGGAATTTAATTCTTCAAAGACATTTCCCTACTAGATTTTAAAATCCATCAAGTTGGCTTTGCACTGGCATAGCAGCCCCTGTTGTAAGACCTACAGGACTTAAGAACTAAGTTTTTATGGCTTTCCTTAAAATTAGAAAAACCTTGATCCTGCTGATTACCAGAGCCTGGCTAACACTCTCTGGTTTTGGTGGGTTTGGGTTGGGGTTTTGTTGGTTGTTGGTTGTTTGCTTGGGCGGGGGGGGGTCTTTTTGCCTGTTTTTTTTCTTCTCACTCCTACACCCGAGGAGGGGAGAGCAGAATACCTGGAAAAGCTTGTATGTCCTTGAACATGTTCCTCTTTTCAAAGTGGTTCTGAAAAATACAGTACTTCAAGTTTGCTGATTAACCTCTTGTCTTTCTCCTGCAACTGAATCACCTTCTAGTCAATATTTGCAGAGCTGAAGCTGTTTCACCCCTTCTTAAATCAGTGAGGCTCAGCTTTGCCTCCCATTAGCTCCAGGTATGACTACTGGATACCAAATGTAGCTGTGATTTACGTTTCCCTATGGAAGCTACTTAGTTGAAGTGCTAATCCTGTGGTACTTTACAGTGAGAGGTTTATTTTCTTCTTCTCCATTCAGTGTGCCATCAGTACACCGTATTACTCTCCTAGTGGTGAACGTGGCTGGAAATAAAATACTCAAAGTGTTTCTTTCAATCACTTTCAAAGGGAAACAAAATTGACAAAAACAGGTTCAAAACTTAAGCATTTTTTGCCAATTGATTTTTTTGTTCTGTCTTGCTGAGCTGACCTTTGCAATTGCAGGCAGAGGAGGCAGCAACGTGTTGTACTGTTATTTTTAGCTGGAGGAGAAGGAGAGGAGTTGTCATGTTCATTAGGCAGCAGCACTGCCTGGGCTGCCACAGGCCTCACAGTACTCCAGCAACTGCTGACTGAATCCAAGTGGAGAAAACATTTTGCCCTTGATAGCTCTGCTGTTGGCATGCTGTAAAAGGAAGTATTTTGTTACTTCAGCCTTGCAGCCCAATTGAAAACAATAGTTGGGCAAAATAATACACACTGTGGTTGTTCCCTCACAATCTCAAAAATAATCTCCAAAACCTAAAATATTGCCTTTAAATGAAAAATGTTTCTAAATCATTCTAATCTTGTAGTACTTTTAATCTCTGGCAATACCTTGTAAGTTTACTGCTTAGAAAACAAAAGGAGAAAGTATGAGGTTCTCATGGAAAATTAATCTCTAGGAAGAAATTCTCACTGCGGGGGTGGCCAGGCCCTGGTACAGGTTTCCCAGAGCAGCTGTGGCTGTTCCTGGGTCCCTTAAAGTGTCCAAGGCCAGGTTGGATGGGGCTGGGAGCACCCTGGGATAGTGGAAGGTGTCCCTGCCCATGGCTAGGATATGACACTGGATGATGTTTAAGGTCCCTTCCTAACCAAACCATTTCATTAATCTATGATTAAAACTAGTTTTGGAAATCACTATAGAAAATGATACAGTTTTTGTATAGAAATATTTATGGTATTTTAATAGAAGCCCTGGCAAGGCCTGAGCTGGAGGTGGCCAAGCCAGGTCTCCTGTGCCCATCGTACCACAGGTCTGGTACCTTAGGATAGACTAAGGTGCAGCCAGGATTAGACTCTGCACAGGGCAAGGCTCTCCATAAGTTTTATCTGGACAGGGATCAGATATTCCTGATGAGGGCTTGTCTAATCCTGGATTAGATGTGCCTTTTAATCTCTGTTAATATGGAAGCCAGACTGGAGAGAGAGCTCTTCGAATGGGTATCCTGCTTCAAGGAGAGGCCTTTCAGTGCTCATCATGACTAGGAAGAGAGTCATTCACAGCCACTTGTGGAGTTCTTCTTACTCTTCTTTTTAAGCAGTCTTTTCAGTTGTTTTCTTAGACCGTGTCCCAAATAATTAAGAAGAAAATTGATTTTCAGAGTATCAGGAAGACACCATCTCTCAGCCTTGTTTATTTGCCCGAAGATCTGGGATTTTTCTATTCATACAGTCATATGCTCAGCTGGTTTTAAAACATGTGCTAAAACCTGAAACTCATTGAATACTATTCACCCATCTTATTTTTTCTGGTTCATTTTACTTTCAATGGGACAAGGAGTGGAAATCTGTTAATTTTCATTTTTATTTTAAATTCACCTCTGTTACTTAAGTGTAGAAGATAATTAAAGCTCTTCCAAAGGAAAAGGCTACTCTTCCTTAATATGATGTTGGGCTTTTATATTTTTATATCTGACTAGATTAGTAGGAAAAGTGTTAGACCCTCTGCTACAGAGGTGGGAGCTTGGGCATGAGAGATGTAATACTGGATGCTTTTTGGTTTTATTCCTGATCTGGAGCTAAGAAGAAAATGCCTACTTTAGGATCTCCTCTGTATATTCATAATTTATTTTTTCTTTTCGTTTTTCTGTTTTCTTACTTCATTGGGATACTCATACCTCCATTAGGTACCTCACTGTCTTATTGGGGTACTGTGCTCTCAGGGTCCGAAAGAGGTACTTAATTTCTATTTTGTTTGAAGTATTAAGGCAAATAACTCCTAGAGATAAGTACCATTATTATTCAAGTAGGTATTTTTAATTTTAGTCATCAACTACATATCAAAAATAGCCATTCCAAGTTCTCTGAAATGCTGACATAGCCTGAAAATACTGGAAGCCTGCCTTGCTTTTTTCCTTTTAAAATATAACCCAAAGAAGATTAGTACCTTTACCACAAAAACATAAGTCTTTTAAAAACATGTTAAGATTGAAGGGTTTGACTTCCCAAAATAGGAAACTTCAGAATCCAGGGAGCATCTGTGAGCTTCATTCAGTTTTTTTACGTTTTTGCATTATGATAGTATTTTATCCTTTTGGTTAAAAGCTAAATATTAAGTTTTGCTTTTGTTGTGGTTTGGCAGAACTTGAGCTAACAAGGCAGTGCCACTGGGATGGATTCTCTGCAGGAGCCTGCCCTTGGCGAGGATGGGTTTCACCAGTGATTACTGACAACAGAGGAGTGTTGAATGCAGGAAGATGTTTTTTTCTTTCAAAGTCTGTGGGCAACTTGCTTGTTCCTCTGTGAGCTGTGTATCCTCCACCAGCAATTTGTCCCAAACTCTGTGCCAAAACCGTGTCAGCCTCATTCCGAGGTCCTCACGCTCTTTGCACAAGCTGTTTCTTGCTGTTTTACTGTTATTTCTGGTCCCTCCCTCCAGCTCCTTTGCTTGTGAACTCAGCACTCATCTTCCTACTCCTATTTTTTTTCTAAGGATCAGAGATCACAGTGCTCCACTAGGTCCTTATCTCTAAGAATGTAAAAGCCTACCTGCAGCATCTGCCAGAGGCAGTGAAATTCTCCCTTTCTGCTCAAGTATGGAGATAATCGTAGGGACAGCACAGCAGATTAAACCTGAGTTTTCTCTTAACTGATTTGTGTACTTCTGTTGTTAGAAACAAAATAAAACAGGGAAAAAACCCAAACCAAACACCACAATCCCATGACAACCCCAAAAGCAACTTCAAGCAACTTCAGTCTGCCTCTGTCTCATTCACTTGGTGCAAGAGTTTCTAGAGATCCCAGCAAATCTTCCAGCTCAAAACAAGGGCTGGGCTTTCTGTGGGGGAAGTCACAAACAGGAACAACAAATTTGAATCTCACAGTAATCAAGCCATCAGCTGTCTTTGTTTTATGAACAGCAGCTGAGCTGGGAGGCATAATTAGGGTAATGGTTTCTGGCTCCAGCTGTGTCTCACTACAGAACAAAGAGAGCTCAGTGGAGATTTTGTAGTATAATACACTTTTTCCCCCTTCTACTTGGGAGAATTATCGAAGATTACTCAATGGACTGGGACTGTGATTCAGATACGAGTGAACATCAGTATTTTTCCACAGTGTGTCGAAAGCTCACAGGATTTTACAGAACCTGCCATCAGCATTGTGCTTGCCTCCAGCCCAGGGGTAGCCAGGTGCTCTGGTGTAGAGAGGCTCTACCAAGTGCCTCTTGTGGTACTTTCAGAGGATTCTAAGTAGGTGTTGAAATTTTTCCCCAGACCTTTTTTGTGTTTTGAGTCCTGGATCCCCTGTGTGACTAAGGAGTTTTCCTGAGATAAGGGATGGGGTTTGCAAAGTGTGTTCTTTTTGGATGAAAGGAGCTATAGGAATGGAAGTTTTCTGATGTCCCACATGGATAACTGCCGGTGGGATGTCTGGTTCTGGTGTGACCCACTGAGCTTGGAGAGAGATAAAAGTTAAGGCCTGACCTAACTGAGTTCNGGGGGGGAGGGAAATATGGGGAAAATCAGCTAGGCTTTACCAGGGGGATGTCTGGAAGATGAGAGGGAATTTGCAGGATTCCTTAGGCCTAGAATCCAGGATGTGGAAGGTATGTGCAGCACTTGGGGTGGATACTGGGTAGAAGAGGAGTTATGTGGACTTCCTTCTCATCATCCACTTGCTGTGATTTTGAGTGCTACAAAACTCCCAGGAAATGTAGTCTCTCATATTGAGATACTTAACAGGTGTCTTAAAGCCCTTTGTCCAGAAGTCAATGAAACTATAATGATTTTCCTTTAATACTTTACAATGTAAGTAAATTTCTAGCTCAAATCATAGAAAGACTGGAAGAACCCAAAAGCCTGATGGGCAGAAATGACATAAAGAAATATAGGCATATGTCAGTGCACAGTACTTGAAGATGTAAATTTATTAATTCAGCTGTGTGTGTTATATTGTAAAATCATCTGTCTGTTAAAAATGACTGCAGGAGGATGCTGAGAGTTGTGCTAATTTGACATTAACAAAGTCTCCCTGGCTGTGACACAGGCAATAACATGATTATTCTTTAAGGAGTGCAGCGGTGCCAAAAAAGAAGATGACAGCTTTGTGTATAAATTGATCCAAAGATCTCTTCTATTTATTTATGTGCTGTGATGTTTCATTTCAGGTGATCAGCTTTTTCAGCTCCCGATTAGAGCAAGCTGGAGCTGAGCTGTCAGTGGAGCGAGTTCTGGAAATCATCAAGCAAGGAGCTGTAGCTTTGCCCAAAGACCGGCTAAGAGTAAGTGCTCAAGACCTCATCACTTAGAGTATACTGTTCCTATAAATTACACATAAATGCCCTTTATAGCTGTAACTTCAAAAAATCATCTCTCCTCTCAGTAGTGACTGATAAGTGATTACACTGTCGATTGCCATATGTGTATGTTTTCATTCATATTCCTAATTTCTGCTAAGTGTTTGGGTGAGTTTTTGTGATTAGTTATTAAATTGAAGTGTGTGGAGGAATTAAAATTTGCTGAAGCTAAGGTTTTCTTCATCGTATCCTGAAGATGCAGGCTCCTCTCTCCATCTGTTGTTTAGTTATGCTGTAACCAAACATTGATAATTCTCTCTTTTGATTAATTTCTTTTTCTGTCTCTAGTGTTCTTTTTCCGTCTCTAGTGTTCCAGTGCACCTCTGTCTCCGTCTATATTAAATGCTATAAAGATAAGTTTGGGGGGGCTTTAGTTAAGAATTACCTAACCTAGTGAAAATCAGTTCAGTACCTGTAAGTCTGGTCAACATGATGATGAGCTTTCTGGGTAATCCTGAGCAGTCCCCTCCATTCCTTTCTGAGAACCTCTCAAATCTCTTGAGGGATTTACCAACTTGACAGGTTTTGTGAGGCTAAAATCCATTAATGGCTGTGTGATGTTTAAATACTGCAATAAAGAAATCTGTGTAAGTGGATAAGTAAGCAAATGGGAGCTGTGTGTGTTTTTTAAACACGATGAATCGTGTTTCTCTGTTATGCCAAGTGTATTTTAAATACTGTCTGTTTTCTGCAGAACTATTTTTGTTGTTACTCTATGATAAGAGAAGAGTGAGAGCACCATTTCTTTTGTGGTAACTTTAGTAACATATCCTCTGATAAGATGCATCGAGTCTGTACAGCCAGTGGCAATGGCTGGTAATTTATTTATATGCTGGTAATTTTAAAACACCCAGTGGGAATTTTCTAGCTGGCTGCATATACTAATGTCTTTCCTGCAGTTCCCTGTGTCCCTGAGATGTCACATCTTCAGTCACTCGGACTGAATTCCTTCAGGAGAGGTTGGTATAGAGTCCGAGTCCTGAGCCACAGTACAGGAATAGCCTGAGTAATACCAGAGCAGTTGTTGGATCCAAATCCAGCCCTTCAGGTTGTCCTTTCTGTGTGGTGATGCTGTGAATACAGAGGAACACTGGAACTTCAGTGGTTTCTATGACAACTTGTTCTGATGTGCAGATAATTAAAAGCTTTTACGTTGAGGCTACACCCTTCTTGACACAGAGCCACCACCAAATCAATTCACTGCTTAGAAAAAGTGAAGGTTTTCCCAGTCACTGAGTGTGCCACATTGACTGATATGTCAGGCCACAATTTACAGAAATGCTGTTTCTGGAGTGAAATCCCATCAAGTTTCAATTTTCTGCACTAACGATATACAGTATTCAAAATTATATGTTTATATTGCCACTTAAAGCAACAAACCAGCCGTTTTCAGCATGTGCCAAGCTTTGTAAGTCCTCACCAAACAGTCAAATATCTCCAGTTTTAAGGATGCTTAGTGTTGCTTGGAGCACTTCCCTTTCCTCTGGAGCACTTGAATTTTGGGACAGACTTACAAAGGCAATACAGCCAGCCTGGCACATCAGTCTTCTATACTGACCACTTACACCTACTGGGTTTTGTCTTTTCAGGTTTTTTGGGGCTTTTTTCCCCACTTCTTTTTTTCTTTTTTCTTTTTCTTTTTCTTTTTCTTTTTCTTTTTCTTTTTCTTTTTCTTTTTCTTTTTCTTTTTCTTTTTCTTTTTCTTTTCCTTTTTTTCTTTTCTTTCTTTTTTAATACTTTTGCTGAGCAGCAGTTTGGCCAGAGCAGGTTACTTTTCCATGTAGAATAGATGACATTGACCTTGGGATGGGGTGTTCATGTAAATATAGATATATATAGATATATATGTATGTATTGTCATGCATCAATTTGTACATGCAAATAACATCCTTCCTTTGCACAGGTAGTGATGAGGAACAGCACATGTTTCCCTCCTATAGAAATGGCCTTGTGAGTCTTTGTGCCCTCTGTCCATGTGCCTCTCTCCTGGGAGTTTCCCTGTTCCTCAGGTCTTCCCACTTAAGTCTGAGGTTTTCAGGGGAAGCTATTCTAAAGCTCGACAAACTCATATTAAGATCAGACTGAAGATATAGTTACACAATAACTCTGGCAACTCTGAGACATTTCAGCAGCTAAGTAAAGGAGAAAGCTTTAATCCTTAGGTCTTTAATGACACTCTCTGGGCAAGTCTGAATGGGTGGGAGCAGCCCTACCCACTCTGGCTTTGATGGCACCTTTCAGGGAGACGTGCAGAGCCACAAGGTCCCCCCTGAGCCTCCTTTTCTCCAGGCTGAGCCCCTTCCCAGCTCCCTCAGCCTCTCCTGGGGCTCCAGCCCCTTCCCCAGCTCTGTTCCCTGCCCTGGACACGCTCCAGCCCCTCAGTGTCTCTCTTGCCCTGAGGGCCCAGAGTTGTCCCCAGCACTGGAGGCAGCTTTTGCTCAGCCAGTTTGGATAATGTCTGGAGGAATTGTGGATCTGTTGCATCTGTGTTGACACAACCTACACATAATTCCAATGTGCAAAGCTGTAGAGCTCTATCCCAAAAAAAAAAAAAAATTAAAAAAAAAAGTCAGCTTTGCAGTTAATTGCTAACTAATTTTCAAGCCATCCTTGCCTTTTGCCACAGCATACTGAAGTGCTGTAAAGTACAAGAGACCCTGCAGAGATATTATTCCTTCCTCCTAGAAATAACCATCTTCAGCTGAAGCACTCTGGGGGAGGCAGTTGAAACATGGATATGATTTGGAAGATTAGGGCTGAGGCAGAGCTTTTATTCACTCACTTCCCTGCAGCTCAGACAATGATGTTTTTTTCTGGTGTGTCCCTAATGTATGCACGGATGTTTTCAAGTGAATGTTTTCAAGTTGCTTATCTTGGCCTTTGTCGAGGAAGTGAGCATTCAAGAGGTGCTACATGTATTCAGGTTCTGAGTCTGTTGCGTAGCCCATAGTTCAAACATGAATCAACGTCAACTAAAAATAACAGCACTTAGAGCCACGATCCTCATCTGCATAATGGAGCTTATCAGTTTGGGAGCACACCCTGGTGCTCCTGCTCCCTTCCACTGTGGGAAGCAACATGGGATGCAACGTGAGCATGTGTGGTAGCAGTAGGTCATGGATAAATACATATATATGTGTGTGTGTGTGTGTGTGTCTGTGTCTGTGTCTGTGTCTGTGTTAAGAAAGATATCCTGCATTTTCTTAGGAAATAATTATTGGGAAATGGGAGATCTAACTCAGATTTTCCTTCCAGTCCTGGAGCAGTCTGACTGGAGACAAACAATGTAATTAACATTATTTTAAGCATATGCTTTTAGCCGTGTACTGTGGAAGGCCAAGAAAGTCCAAGCTGAGCAATTAGCCTTTTAGAAGACTTCTGCACAAACAGAGAGATAAAGGGCAGGTGCTGAAATCAAGAGCTGGTTATTTCTCCCTCAGTCTGTGGGAGGAGATAAATGAAGTTAATATGCCCAGGATGGAGGCAGAAGCCATGGCGTGGAGATAGAGCTGTCTCCTTCACAGACGAGCAGCCCACAATCCAGGCTCCCTGCTATATTGCAGAAGCTTATTAAAGGCAATTTAGAGATCATAGTGATAGGTGAAAATTAGCTTCATTCTTTCTTTCTCTTTATTTTTTTGAAAGTTCTCAGGCTGCCTTCCTTCCCTTTGGTGACCTATCTGTACTTTCAGGATTAGGAGAGTGAGAGAAGCGGGACCGTGTCTGGAGCCTGTGACTTATCTCAGGATTTCAAGGGGAGTTAGCCAGCAGATAACAACAACTCTTCTGCAATAAGTGGGAAAACTTGTTTCAAATGCCAGCTAGTGACTGGAAGCTGACATTTGGTTTTATGGAATGATCACACTTGGGAGGCCACGTTTAATGCTTTATAAAAGAAAAGTTCCCATTACCTAAGCCACTTAAGATGGAGATTTGTTTTTCATGAGCATTTTCTGATCTGCTTGTGTTTTTCCCCCCACTCCTTTTCTCCCCATGTCAATGAGTATTTTGTCATCAGTGTGCACTCTGTCAGATGTTCTTTGTGTGCTATGCAGATGTGCCATTATGCCATCAACTCTCACGTTTTTGATACAGTACAAAATTTAATATTTATTGAAGTGCATTTGAGTTCGATGGGCATTAAAATTTCACAGAATATGTAAAAGGAGCAGAGGTAAAAGCCTTCAGTCTCTTGACAGAACAAGTTTCACTTTAGGTGTTAAAAGCACTTCTCATAGGTTTCTTCTTCTATTAACAATGTACTTCCAATTCCATCAGCTTCCATTTGTTTCACTGAAAAAAGCTGCTAATCATTGAGGCACTGGAGCACAGGGAAAGAGTAAATTGTCATCATGGTGATGGCAGATACTGCCTGGGAGGTGGACCAGAGCAGCTTTATATCCCTGGCACATCAGCCTGGAAAAGCAGCACCAGCACCAGAAGTTCAGCTACAAAAAAATGTCATAAAAATAATGTGGTTGTTGACTGAGGTGGCAGTGAATTGAACAGGGGATGTCAAACACAGGTGCTTTGGTACAGTCACAGATTCATATAGGTTGGAAGAGCCTTCCAAGACCACCAAGTCCCACCATTTCCCCAGCACTGCCCAGGTCACCACTAACCTATGTCCCCTAGTGCCACATCCTCATGGCTTTTAAATCCCTACAAGGATGGGGACTACAACACTGCTCTCAGCAACCAGGGATTGACAGAACTTTATGTGAAGAAATTTTCCCTGATGTCCACCCTGACTCTCCTCTGAATGGCCTGAGGCCGTTCCCTCTCCTCCTGTTCCTGTTCCCTGGGAACAGAGCCCGACCCCCCCGGCTGTCCCCTCCTGTCAGGAGCTGTGCAGAGCCACAAGGTCCCCCCTGAGCCTCCTTTTCTCCAGGCTGAGCCCCTTTCCAGCTCCCTCAGCTGGTCCCCAGACTTGTGCTCATGGCAAATCAGAAATCAGGAATGGCCATAAAAGAAAGTGCATGTAAAGTCCCCAAAACCAAAGGAGCCTAAATGACTTCTTGGCTTGGGTACTGAGCTCTCTTTGGAAGAATTTTCCTGCTTCTGCAGATGCTCCTCTCAGGGAGGAGACATAATCTTTTGAGCAGTCAGTGGTGCCATCACACTTGCAGAGGGACAGGACATGGGCAACCCTGCACAGCACCCCAGGTGGCAAAGGAAATTGGTATTGTTCCATATACATGCACCCCATTGATCCAAAGAAACCATCCATTGCCCCATCTTCTATGAGAATTGCTCCTGATTACAATTTTCCCCCCCCACAGTCCTGCTGGTTGGTATTTGGCCACAGCAAGATGCTGGATTCAGGATCCAGACCAGTGGTCTTTAATAGTCCAAATTAAACCTTGGGGCAGATCTGTAATTGCTTTAAAAGCTATGTGCAGCTTTCTTGTGTTTGTTTTACTGCTGTAACACTTTGGCTGCTGTGGAGTTTTTGGTGGAATAGTGTGCAAATTAACTCTGTGTGACACCATAAAGAGGTAGGGACAGAGGAGTTACAGAGACCAGCAACTCCATTACAGAGTTCTAGGGCACAGCACTAAGCAAGAGAGACAGAAAACTTCCTTAAAAAATAAATTCATCCAGTTCTTCCTGATATTTATCTTTTTCCTTTTTTTTTTCTGGCTCAAAGGTCAAAGTTCTTATTACAGTGGAAGCTGATTGTGTCTAATACATCCTTAGGTCTGACGCTAGGCAGGCGTCTACAACACAGACTTCCTTTTGCTGACCCTCAGCTGCTGTTAACCCTTACCCTGAAGAAGATCAGATTAGTGACAGAAGTGTAAGAAAGTTTTAAACAAAGTGCTTTTTGGGCCTTTCCAGAACACTGACCATATGCTAAGAATAAGAGTATTTATGGATTGTATATTTCCTTCTGACAATTTATACCCTCAATTAAGATGTCAGACTTCCCTGCTTCCGTGAGCTGACCTGTAAGTGATGGACAATAACTCATGTTTCTTTTGAAGGCATTTGTTTTAGAGGTCAGCTTCTCAGAGACCTCGAGTAGAGATGAATATACTCTGCGTCCCTTGAGAAATATTATTTTGGGTAATCAAAATTCCAGGGGGAAAAAATGATCTTGAAAGTTTTGATGGGCTTTGTGGTCAGAAAATAACTTATCATTGTGAAACTGTGAGCAGTCGAAGACATGTCTGCACTCAGCTGACTCTGGCTAATCTTACAGTGGGATTATAAACCTGTCTGTCTGTCTGAGCCAGGGCAAACCCTTATGCAGGTGCTTTTCTATTAATGTAAGCCTCTCTACTTAAATTGGTGAGAATGAGTTGAAACTAAACTGGATGACACCACTTTATAATAAGTATGTCCAAGCAGGAGTTTCTATCATTTAAATCTGTTTAATTAAATGGTGCAAACTTGTGTGTAGGCAAGATCTAAAGTATGTGAAAAATACTATGGAAAAACTGTGATTATTATAGTGCTTGAAGTTAGATACTTGCTGACATAATGCATTGTATGGGAACTCTTGGCTTTGTAGTTTGAAACCTTACAGGAAGAAAAATAACGGCATCATCCCAGAAGGGAATGAAAGCTTTGGGGGTTTAGTTCAGAAATAAATACCACCCTCACTTTGAAGCATTAATATGATAATCCACAGAAATGTGACTTTAGTAGGAAGTAGGGTTCAGTAGCTAGTTAGAATACATAGCACATTAACAAAGAAATTTGCTTATGTACCTGTTTTTTAACACTGAAAAAAGCCAATGGCCAAAGTAAATTCAGTTTGCCACCTGTGGATTCAAAGTCATGGAATCACAGAATCATTTAGGTTGGAAAAGCCCTCTAAAATTAATTCCCACAAGGTGACCAAGGCCACCACTATTTCATGTCCCCGAGTGCCACATCTAGATGGCTTTTGAGCATATAAGTGTTCAAAAGTCTTTGAAATGTGATGACTCCTGTTTTTCCATGGTCAAAAGTGGATTTTAGCAGTCTTTAGAGAGCCTTGTTTGTAGCCATACGTAATGCAAATACAGCTGATGAGTTGGATTGAATACCAACAACACTTCATTTTCAGAAGCATCGTTCAGGTAAAATGGAAGAAATCAGTTAACGTAGAGACTTTAGGGAAAGATAAATAAATTCTTCTGCAGTCCTTTGCAATGTAGTTTGACTTGAAACTTGCTATCCACAGAGCTTCATATTGCAGAACTCAGGGTATTTGAAGTGTTGGCCTAGGCTGGCAGGGTTGGTGAGTCATTTATCAAGCATATTTATTAATTTTTCAAAGTTTGGTTTAATATTTTCCTATATTGAAAAAAATTAACAAGAGCTATTCATACAGTTACCCATTCCCACAAGTGTTTGCCTGGATTTTGACTGTCATACATGTCAAGATGTGGGTTCCTTTGGTGTGGTGTAAGAGGAGTCCCTTTGCATACAAGGTCTTAGTTACAGCTGAGTATTTTATCTGCTTGAGTGTTGCCAGGCCAAGCAGCAGTGGTGTGCACCGTGGCACTCACAACCTCTCCCTGGCACTCCCAAAGAGACTTCACTCATGCTGTAACTGACACCATATTTACATGTTACTCCTAAGGCTGTTTGAAAAGGGGATGTGCTTTCCACCTTTCCCCAGTTGTCTTACGAGTGTGAAAATTATACAGTATCACGTTCTTTAAATTATTTTTGTAGCATTATGGGGAAAGGCACAAAAAAAAACCCAAAACACCAAAAACCACCCCTCAAATGATTCCAGGAAACTAAATTTTTCAAATGTGAACACTTCTGAGAACCCAAACAAGTTAGGTTTGCTTTTACACAGCAGCTGTCAGTCAATTTTAGGATTAAAACCAGCTTTTTAACTTGAGTTTACTTCAGTGGTTATAAATTCTTTCATGGGGGCGGAGAAAAATAAACAGTAATTTTTGGCATTGTTGACTAGAACAAGAAAAAAACCCAGCTATTTTATTTTGCTTGTCTGCCTGGCACACAGTTAAAAACATATTAATGCTTTTCTGACACCTCCCTATTGAAGAGTAATATAAACATCACTGCAGCATCAACATAGGAAAAAAAGCATTAGCAAACTTTTGAATCTCTGATCTTTAAACTGTTTCTCATGTATTATCAGTTTCTTATTGTAAAGCACCCAAAAATCCCTTTGAACGGAAAATAGCAATCATGCCTTCAGCTTAGACCATTTGTATAACAGCTTTTCTTCAGAGATGAAGAATAAACTGAGAACTTCAGTCTTGTTTTCTTCCTAGTCACTGAAGCATTCATTTCCATGGGCAAAATCCTCCTTCCACTGGAAAGTTTTGCTGATGGCTCAAACATTCTCAAGGTTGTCAGGCTTGAGAATCTTTGTGCTTAGGAGATGGTACCAGGCATGATGCAAGGACACCAGGCAGGCCCCAGGGCTGTGTGTGTCCCATGGTGGGGAGTGTGTGGTTCACAGTGACTGGTATTAGGAGGAAAGAGGGGCTGTGTTTCATGTTCCCCTGCCCTCTCCTTGATTTTCCTGGCTGCTGCTCTGCAGGGATCACATTGATTGCATGGCAGCTCAGAAAGTGGAGCTGGTGCCACAGTCAGCAGCCTGGTGAGGATCTCGTGTCATGAGAGCTGTGGTTTTGCCTGTGCTGTGTGTGAACAGAGCAGCAAAACTGGGTCTGGGAGTTCGTGACCTTCAACCACCTCAGTTGGAGTGGATTGAGAGAAGCAGCTCAAGGAGTAATGGGATGGAGGTAGAGCTTTGGTTAGCAGGTGCACAGTCAGCTCAAAGAAGCTGGAAGTTACCAACATCAAATCCATCAGCTTTTGCTCAGTCTCGTCCTGAATAGTTTTCATTTTGTCACCCTTCTTGGTGAATAATTTCTTTTACACAGGTTACAATTAAAATAAGACACTGATGTCTGGAATCCCTTCAATGTACTTGGAACGTTTGTTGTAAGTTTAGGTTAGATATTGGGAAGAAATTCTTGGCTGTGAGGCTGGTGAGGCCCTTGGCACAGGGTGCCCAGAGCAGCTATGGCTGTCCCTGGATCCCTGGAAGTGTCCAAGGCCAGGTTGGATGGAGCTTGGAGCAACTTGGGATAGTGCAAGGTGTCCCTGCCCATGGCAGGTGCTTGGAATAGAATGATCTTTAAGATCCCTTGCAACTCAAACCATTCTGCAATTCTATAGTAGAAATACTAATCCTTCAGTGCTGGGCTTTGCTTCTGTCAGCCAGCCTGTGGCACTATGTACCTGCAGTGTCATCCTCCACTTTAATGCCACATCCTGAAGAGAGCAGGAAGATGTTTTCTTGCTGCAGTGTTCCTTGCTCGTTATGCAATGCTGTGCACAGTCACAACAGTCTTTGGTAGAAGCAGCTCAGAAAGGATCAAGGATGCTTTGCTTTAAAGGCGGCAGAGTTGTGACTATCAAAATGCTCCAAAGAATAGCAAATCTTTTTCATATCTCCTTCAGGTATTCCCACCACTTTTCTCATTTGAGGTTTAAAGCATGCATTAATTAACGTGAGGTAAAGTCAGGGAAGGAGCGGCAGGAACGGGGAGTTTGTTTGGTCTACGTGTGGGTGTTATGTCTGAAACAGTGCTCTGGGGTTCCTCCAAGGCCAGGTACCTTGTTTGCAAACCTGTTGCAGATAGAGAATGTAGAGAATTGTCATTCTTTTATGCTGTTAGCTTATATTTTCACAGCCGAGAGCAGAAAGCACCCAAGATCCCAGCAAAGGAATGAGTAGTGATGCTGTGATAAAGGACACACAAGTCCTTCAACCAAGTCTGGCATTTTCTTTGGGAGCAAGAAAGAATTTATCCTGGGCTTTCCAAAGAACTAGAACATGCAGTAAAACTGGATTCAGACACATTGAGAACAAGCATAATATTTCTTTAGTTTCCCCACCTTCCCATTTATTATTTTGTTTTTCAGTGATGGGATATTGTGCATCCCAGTAAACTCCAAACCCACAGTACTTTCTCCCTGTCACCGAGACATCTGGTTGTGCTGGGGAGCTAATCAATTGCAGACGTGGTTGCTATTATAAGCCTGCAAGCCACTTGAAAACTTACCCAGGATTTTGGTAATGAAGGGCCTGAAGTTATTATTTGAGCTTTTTCTTTTTTTTTCCCTTTTAACTTCCCTTCAGGGGTCATCAGACTGGCAGTATTTTTATTCTTTTTTACAAGCTCAAATTTTAGACTTTTGAAAGTTCAATTCTGTGTATGTCAAGCTACTTGAATTTCCTGTAAAAATGTTGGAGTTGTGAACTGATTCGTAATAATATGAAAGTGAACAAACATCCAGGTTAACTCTGTCTGAAAAGTTGGTATTTAAATAGATCAGAAACTCAGGGCTGATCTTGGGTTGAGGCACATTTGTCATTTTGCTTTTAGAGCTGATATTTACTGTTAACATTCAATAAGACTATTAGTCACATTTATGAAGATAAGTTAAAAAAAATAATTTGTAGCTCAAAATGAAGAACGGTTCAGAACTTGAGAGTGACGTTCAGCTCTCGAGGAGGCGCACCCTATAGCTCCAATTGAAAACCCCTCCTTCACAGCCTCACTGATGCCAAAATCTAACCAATAATGAATGATTTATCATTCTGTATTTGGCTTTTTCCTGTTGGAAGGGTGGGGGCGAGATCCTCAACTCCAGAATACCGAGTCACTCCTAGCACTTGGCTCTGAAAGACATAAACAATGCGGACTGTTACAAGTCCCATCCCAACGCCCGTATTACACGGCCATGTGTTCTCAGAGTTCCTAGAGCCTGATGTCAGGCATGTGCTGGGGCTGGTGTATTTTCTGATTTTCTGGGGGTCTCACGTGTGGCCGGAGCGGCTGTGCCGCGGCCGGGGCTCGCAGCGCGGTCTGGCAGCACCGGCGTTGCGCTGGTGCCGCTCGGCTGGGCGGCGATAAGCAAAGAGACAGTCTGGCTCCTTCCAGGAGCCTCTCGGTCATGTCTGAGCGCTCGGCAGTTCCCAAAGCCTCTGGCTGACTTTCCCCTGTGGACCGTTCATTTATCAGGAAATGGAATTGGTTACAGGATTTCGCGCGCTGCCAAACCTCACTGACGAAATCGGCCCCGTTCCTGCTCTCAGAAGTAGGAAGAATGTGTTAACTCTTTGTGCTGACGCTTGTTTTTAGTGCTTTTGCTGAAAAAAAGCCAGGTTCCTTCCTACTTTTAAAGGTTTCTGGAAATTGCTGACACACTCTCACCCTTTATGAATATACTACTAATGCAGGATAATTTTGCCTATTACATTTAGCTCTTTGCATCACAGTTACCACTGTCTTTATAAATATTATTTTAGGGCAATTGAATTATGTTAATGGGAGATTTGCCTACTGAATTCAGTGTATTCTTGCTTCAAAAAATGTCTTCTGAATTAGAGGAGTGAAAATTAAGATTTATTAAAAACATAAACAGTGCTTTGTTGTTTAAGGGATGCTTTAAAGCCTAAGTTATATGTATAACTTATACATAACTTGTAGGAGCTTAACCAGAATTGAATAGAAATATGTCTTTAATTATGTATATAGGATGACAACAAAAAAACCAAGTGCAGTTCTTTCTGAGTGTGTTGCTGGGTTTGCATATAGTCACAAACTCAGCCATGTAATGGCAAGGTAAACACCACTCTTTTTAGATGCTATTTGGAGGTCATTGTCTTTCATTATGGATCAAGTTTTCAGCAAACTTTAAAAAACATATGCACTTTTTAAAATGCAAATGCTTTTTTTTTTTTTTTTTTTTNTTTTTTTTTTTTTTTTGTGACTTACTAGACTCCAGGCTGCTCTGAAGTTTGCAGGGCAGAGCTGGTTGTCAGTCACAGAATCATCTGGGTTGGAAAGGCCCTCTAAGACCATCAAGTCCAGCTGTTCCCCCAGCACTGCCAAGGCCACCATTAACCCATGTCCCCGGGTGCCACATCCACATGGGTCTTAAGCCCTTCCGGGGATGGGGACTGCACCACTGCCCTGGGAAGCTGTGCCAGGCTGGTCAACCCTCTCAGTCAATAAGTTTTTCCTAATACTCAACCTAAATGTGAAACAAAACAAAACAAAATAAATTCTCAATTGTGCAAATTGCATTGAGAAACAAAGAGCCATTTTAATTTTTTTTATTTATTTATATTGATAGGAGCTACTCCTGGGGATTTTTCATTTCTCCAGTGGTCAGCATCTGTCTCTTAAGACCCCCTAATTTTGTCCCTAGTCAGCTGAGCTCACTCCTTTTGCAATACTTTTTCTGTGTCACACACTGTGTCTGTGTGTTTTAGAGGGGATGGAGGAATGACCATTTGCAGGTTGTCTGCTGGTGCATGCAGGTGGCTGTTCCTGTACCTCTTGAATCATTTTAGTTTGTGCAATGATGTGTTGCACTGGGAGCATGTCTCTCATAACACATCAGTCTGTTTTAATGCAATCAATAGTTGTAACCTCCCATGTATGAAATTACTAAGCCCAGAGGTAAAGCACAGTGCACATATGGTAATTATTATGTCTGGAAGTGGTTGCTGCATTAATTGATAGCAGTAGCAAGTAATGCAGCCTCACTTAATTTCATCACTTCTTATACAAAAATCCTGTAAACAGAATT
Source organism: Peucedramus taeniatus (assembly GCA_013400575.1). Lineage (NCBI taxonomy): Eukaryota > Metazoa > Chordata > Aves > Passeriformes > Fringillidae > Peucedramus > Peucedramus taeniatus. Next base: position 58,470 of record WBNO01021515.1, on the reverse strand, counting down.
TTTGCAGTCTAATATGGTAGAGTGCTTTTTCTCCTTTTTATTATGAGCAAATCACTGTGGAAGTATTTAGAGCTCTCTTAGTTCATTTAGCTTCGTGGCAATTTGTGATCCTTTGTTCCATAAACAAAAAGTGTCTGAAAACAGCTCATCCACAACCTGTGAAAGCACCATGTAAGCCTCGTCTGCTGCTCTCTGAGATGTGGCTGGTGTTGCAGGAGCCGCCCGGGGCTGGTGCCAGTGAGGGACCCTGCATCCTGTGAGCCTGAGCCACTGCAGGGGAGGATAAGTGGGTGATTTGGCCTCATTACCAACATAACTGAGGCTCGTAAAATTCACGTTTTCCAAGCTGTGTCTGCAGCTCAAGTTAGCGTAAAAATATTACGAATTTAGCAATCCTTGCTTTTAAAAATTGTGGTTTAGTAGTATAAATATAATTTTCCATTTTAAAGTAGTGTGTCATAAATACTCCTGAGGATGTCAAAGTGTTGGTCCTTTCCACTGTGAGCCAGGAAAGCCACAATGGCTAAGGGCTGTGCATGCTTGGAGATCCTTCATTCTGTCAGTGAGAGGCTGATGATGATCAAGACCATCAGAGTGCCAGTAACACTCAAATCTGCTTGCATTATGTGTTGAAAAATGAGTGAACTTCTCACAATCCCAAAAAGACCTTTACTGTCATCTGGGGAAGCTCCAGATAGTTTAGAACCATGGTTTGGGTTTAGAACCAAGCCAAAGGTTTGGGTTGAAAGGGCTTAAAGCCCACCCAGTGTCACCCCCTGCCATGGGCAGGGACACCTTCCACTGTCCCAGGCTGCTCCAAGCCCTGTCCAGCCTGGCCTTGGACACTGCCAGGGATCCAGGGGCAGCCCCAGCTGCTCTGGAAAATCTGAGCCAGAGCCTCACCTTTCTTCAATGCTTTCTTAAAATCTTAATTTTCTTGAATACATGCAAGATAAGGGACTGGCTGAAAATAGACTATTTTTGAGTAATAAGTAGTAAAACTGAATCATATAAATGCAAATATAATGTAGGAAAGCCTTACATGTAGGGTTCTCAGAAACACTGGTGAGGGTTTCACTGGAATCAGGGTTATGTTGACAGTTGTAGTTTTAAAATCAAGTATGTTGTCTGTTTTTATTCTCTCCTTTATGTCTTACTTGTAGTTAGATCACAGTTCTCTAGGAAAGGCATCCTGTTCATACAGAAGGCTTGTTTATCTTACTGAAACCCAGGGAAGCACATTTCATTCCAGGATGAAGGAATGCATCAGAGATGGGTATTGCACAAGAATCCAAGGTAGCTTGGGCGGGTGGTGCTTGTGTGAGTGACTGGAGTACAGTGATTCTGCAGTTCAGGAATGAGGTGCATTGGCCAAGATGAGAATGAAGGGTGGGCTAGCACAGGACACTCCTATTCCCAGGCTGCTGTCTGCATGGAGACTAATATTTACATGGAGGCTTACTGTCTGTCCCCTCCACCCCTGAAGATTATTCCAGTTACCTTCTGGAAGCTGCATTTTGGATTCAGTCACTTCATTCCCGAGTCATTGCTTTCTTTGCAAAGCTCAACAATTGCACTGAAATGAAATCACCTTATCCTGGATTTGCCATAGCTGCTTCCAAGGAGCTATTCCATAATACTGTTAGGCAGGTTAGTCTCCTGCAGAAGGCTGGGCAGTGTTTTGGCTATCCCAAATGAGTTTTTAAAAAAAGTTTAAAGAAAAATGTGCAAACAACCTGCCCAGCCAGGACTACCATGGACTAGGTAACAGTAACAATTGAATTGTATAAATGCAAATGTAATGACATTAATACAGTAATAACTACTGTGATTCTGAGACTTGATTCTTCAAACCAGTAAAAATGGAAAAGGGAAAATAAACCAATTCTAGCAGCAGGTTGATCAGCAGGGCAGGAGTTTGCTGTTTCTGTCCCATGGTCATTTTCACCTTGCTATCCCTCAAGTTCCCTTCCCCACTCTGCAGAGCTGTAACTGCAGTCACAGCCCTGTACCCAGCTGAGCTGAATAATGCCTCAGCCTTGGCTGTGGCACTCTGTGGGTTGTAATTAACTAGCTCCCATTAAGGTAACAGAGGAAAATTTCTGCAATTACATGCAAAAGCTTTAGAAGATGAAATAGTGTCTTGTAGCAAGAGGTGTTAAAGGAGGTTTTTGGTTTTTTTTTTTGCTCAAGACAACAGTAAAAGTTTTAAACTAAAAGAAAGTAGATTCAGAGCAAGGTGCAAGGAAGAAACTTTTTATGATGAGGGTGGTAAAATACTCGTACACATTGCCTAGGGAGGTGAAGGGTGCTCCATCCCTGGAAGTGTCCAAGGCCAGGTTGGATGAGGCTTAGAGCAACCTGGGACCAGTGTCCCTGCCCATGGCAGGGGGTGGCACTGGATGAGATTTGAAGGTCCCTCCCACACTATTTTGGGATTCTATGACTCTATGAAATAATTATGTAATTCTTTATGCTACCTGTAGAGAGCAGAAAATTATTTTTGTAAGGGACACAAGGGAAGTCTACTGCAAAGATCTCCTTCCATGGATGAGAAGAATCTGGTTGTGCTCTACTGGTGACACAGCCAGGATAAGAGGGACCCTTTCAGCATCTTCATCTCACATCCAGTGAAAGGTGCTCCAGCTGGTTCTCAGCCATGAGGACACTGTTGGGCTGTGCTGAGTAGAAACCATTGCTGTCAGGAGTGAAGTCTTGAAGGAGAATAATGTAACTGGTGACATTTTCTGTCATCCATGATGAAGAATGTATATCATCCTGATGATGTCCATATGGAAGAGCATCCTTGCAGAAGGCAGTAAATAGTGAGGGGCTGATGTTAGGTACTGTGCAATCTTTGTGGAGGGGAAGGGTCAGGAGACGACATACAAACTCCAGTCACTAAAGAGTGTGGATTACCAAGAGAGATCAGTCAAATATTTCTTTATCCACAGCTGAACTCTGGCCTTTTACTGCAATGTGAAATAGCTAGAGAGGATAGCAATAAGCTATGATTTTTCCATGTGAGCTCTTCAGACACTGCATTGGCTGTCTGTGCATCTATTTTAACTTAGGTGTGCAATTTAAAAATAAAGAAGTAGTCTTGAAATTTAATTTTTCAGTGGCACTTAGGGTAATTTGAACTAGAAGAAAAAAGTTTAGATAGGGCTAGATATTAGGATGGAATTCTTGACTATGAGGGTGGTGAGGGCCTGACACAAGGTTTCCCAAAGAAGCTGTGGCTGTCCCTGGATCCCTGGAAATGTCCAAGGCCAGACTGGACAGAGGTTGGAGCAACGTGGGATAGTGGAAGGTGTCCCTGCCCCTGGCAGGGGGTTGGAGTGGGATGAACTTTAAGGCCCCTTCAAATCCAAACCATTCTACAATTCTCTGATTCTCTTACTTTGTAGGAAGGAAGGGCACAAGTAAGAGACTTTGAGCAGAAGAATTTAAACTTTACACGGATTCTAACATGAAACAGTCTGTCTTTGTGTATCTATTGTTTGACACCAGATATATTAGATTGACTGATTTCATTAGTTTAAGGAAGCTGCTACAAGAAAGAGATACCAAGTACAAGGCAGAAAGCAAGCTCTGGAGAAACAGGAGGATGGGAAAGCAGTGTGAGAGTTTCCAAGTCGCTCCCCATGGCAACAGAGCTCTGACCTGGGTAAACAACTCTCTGCACGTGTACATTTTTCAAAGCTACTTCCATTCTGCTAACTGCTGGCCTGCCACATCATTTGAACTCTCTTAACCTCCAAGGGTGATCCCATTTTTTCTGAAAGAGAGCACAGAGGAGCTTCCCTGCCCAAAGCTGCAGAGCTTTGGCTTTGCAGGAGATTGGCAGAGGCCCCACACTCATGAGCAGCCCAAAACTCCCTGTCCAACACATCTTACAGGAGGGCTCCCAGCCAGAGCCCAGCCCCTGCTCACTTCAGAGCTGTACAATTGCTCAAGCTAAATAACATTCCCCAAGTTTCCCTCCCTAGAAAGCCTCCCTATACTTTTATTACGTTTTTTGCTGTGACCAAATCTGCTTCACATGTGTTGTGCAGCCTCCCCTTGCTCCATTGCATATGTTATGAGTCCAGTGAAAAATACAGTGCCAAAGGCACTGCATTCGCATGACGTGTTGTTTCCAAATATCTTGCAACTTTGGTCAAAATAAAGTAAAATTACACTGAAGTGCCCTGACCCCTTTCTTCTTCTGGTCAGTTGAAAGCTATTTCCAACCCATGTGTTCCTTTCCTACTGCAAGCCTTCAATGTAGGCAGAGAAGCTGAAAAGTATAAAAAGTTGCATTTAAAATGAATGTATTCATTTCTTTGATTAATAAATCCCACATTATCCTCCCTCCATCAAGAAAAAGAAGTATTAACCACTTTTTAAATAAAGTGTAAAATAATGTGTCAGAGGCCAGCAACTTTATCCCAAAAGGTGCAAAATTTAATGAGTTATGACAACTAAATACAAGATAAAGGGAGAAATAAAATGTGTAACTTCTAATTATACTGATCCAATTGCTCTTCCACTTTTAAGCTTTAGCTGTCTTTTCTGAATTAGTCTTTTGAATTAAGTTTCCATAATATGTGGCAGATTGAGAAAAACAGTCCTCAGAAAATTTCTGCCCTGGATGACAGATGAACTAGATAATGGAGTATAATCTCTTCCATTTTCATGATTTTGACACATTTTCACTTCTGTGTGTATGTTTAAATCAAGGAATCAAAATAAGTTTGAGTACAGAATATAAATCCCAGACAAAATTACAGCTTTCATTGCAGTGTTGGGTTAAATGTAAACAGCAGGAATGTTACAGATATCTTCTAATTAAATGCATAAATCAGAGGAATGTCTTGAATGTTTACAGCAACTGCACCAAGAAGTGAGAATGAGGAAGAGATGTACTTTGTCAGCTGATGGCTGTGTCCGCTGCATTCCCATACAGAGTTTAATTTTGTCACAACCTTTGGTACAAGTTGCAGAGCTTCTCTCCAGTTGATTTACAAGCTGTTTGTTCCTGCCGAGGATGATTAGAGATGGAAATGGCTTTTTCCTGGCCAAGCAGGGGTTTTCTCATATCTGTCATCATCACTGCTGAGGACTCTGGTGTTAGGATTTGGAGGGCAGCTGTTTAGACCACCCTGCATATTTTGTAGCTGTAGATGCAGTGGAGTATCAGATGATGGTATTGAATCTTAAATCCATGTGGATTTAGGCTGGGTTTATGATGAGGTTTTAATGCTAAACCCACAATCTGTTGAGTTCACAAACAAAGGCTGATTTTTCTTGACTGTGTCCTCATATTGACTCTTGTGCCTTAACAAACCCTACTATGCTCCCCGCTACCCAGCTTTTCTCCTTGTCCTTTAAGTTGGAAACCCATCTTAGACCATTGAGTCCAACTATTCCCCAGCACTGCCAAGGCCACCACTGACCCATATCCCCCACAGGTGCCACATCCACACAGCTTTTAAACTCCTCCAGGGATGGGGCAGCCGCAGCTGCTCTGGGCAACCTTTGCCAGGGCCCCACCACCCTCACAGCCAAAAACTTCTCCCTAATATCCCATCTAACCCTGCCCTCTGGCAGTTTAAAGCCATTGCTCTGATGTTTAAACTGTGAGGAGAGCAACCAACCTGTGGATTATGAGCTGAGCCTTGAGGACAGTGTAGCAGTGGGGTGAGAATTTCCCATCTTGATGATGCTGTAGCAGCAGCATCCAAAGCTCCATGAGGAAAATTTCCCTTCTTTCACTGCAGCATATGAGCTATCAAAAACCACAGCAAAGATTGTTTTTACAGATGGGAAACCAGGAGCTGGATAGTTCTGGATAGTTCACTGAGGGAAGGTCCCTCGAGTCTATGGGAGACTGGCAGCTCCAAAACATAGAAGGAAATTTTGTGTCTGTGGAGTAGAGTGGGAGGAGAGCACAGACCTTAAACTTACATGTTGTCCTTGGTGTGAGACCCACGAGATCCAAGTGGTGCCTGTAGTTCTGAGCATGGTCAGACAGCAAAACTTTATTTGAATTCCTGGTGCTTATCTGCCCCTCCAGGACTTGCCAAGCTCCATCCTCCTGAGCTAAGATCAGCAAAGCCTGATTGTTGTCACCAGGGTAAACAAACCTGGCCTGAATGCACAGGGAGGAAGGGGGCAGATATGTTCAATAACAAAGAAACATAATGGCATTTATGAAAGAATTCCCCAGCCTGAGATAGGGAGTTCTCTAGAAATGTTTGATTCATGTCCTCAAGACAGTCTTTACTAGAATACGTCTTAATACAAGTGAAGTGTCAGTGAAGGCAAACAAATATGGAAATGCTGCATCTAAAGCATAGTGAAACAGAAAACACAACTAATTTTCATTCATTATTGAAACAGCAGCTCATTTGGGGCCCTTTTTCAGATTGAGGTGATCATTTGCATTAGGAAAATAACACAGTTTCACTATAGAAAAGTGCTACTTCTTAACTGATGGCTGCATGATGATACCAAACATATGCATCCCTTTTGGTTGCAGTCAGCTCCTCTACTCAGAAAGTCAAGGAGATTGCCCAGTTGGCCAGGTTCAAGATTTGCAAAGATGTCTTAAAATCTTGAAGGAATCCTTGTCCTGCTCATACTTACCCTTTCTCTTTTCTATACACTGCTTGCCTCTATCATTTATAAAGGCATGTTTTCAATACCTAATTTGAAATTGCTATCACAACCTTCATTATTATAATGGAATATAGAATAAAATATAGCATAGAATGAGCAACCTAAAAATCCATTTCAGGAAAGACATCCTGGTTATTTGTTGAGGTCAACTTAAGACAACCCCCCTCCCCTGATTTTGGTTTGTCTTCACAAACTCTTGGCATTAGGGCAATTTTTTTTTATAAAGCTGTGAAGTCCACATTCACAAAATTACTGTGTAAACGTACACATTTGGCACCAGCTCCTTGGCTGGCAGTCCTGGCAGAGATAAGGCTGCAGTCTGGCACTGTGTGCTATGGCTGGAAAGGTTTTACTGTCACTTGACATTTCACTCCTCAAGACAAATAAATGGGATTTCCTACATGCAGCGGGGCAGCACTGCTCATCTCGCAGCACAGTCTGTCTTTTTGCAGAGGCTTGAAATACTTAAGAAGGGAGTATGTCCACTGGGGTGTACATTTTCCAGTTTGGGGAGATTAGGGAGCCAAAGGTCTGCCGACTCAATAGGGTGTTAGTCAGCACGTCCTGAGCTTCAGGCAGATAAGGGTCCACTTCCTAGGCTGCCCTGATCTGAGAGTTAACAGTTGGTGACAGCGAGTCTGTCTCTGTTCTTAAGTCATTGTTATAATTTTTTGTAATATTTACAGGCCTGGCTCTCTCAGATTAAAAAGTACAAAATCAAAAGGAGGTCTTCCTCCATGGGCGCTGGGGGTGGGGGAGGATGTTTGGGCTTGGCATGCGGCCCCACCGCCGCGCTGGGTGGGAGGGACCGGAGCAGGATGTCGGCGCGGGCCTCAGCTCTGTGGCTGCTGTGAAGGAAAACTCAAACCTTGTCTAATGACCTTCCAGGAGCCCTCCACACCAGGAAACGTGCTGTAAATGTCAGCCCTGAGGATGCAAATTGGAGGTGTTAAGCTCAGCTGGGAGAATGGACCTTGTCTCTCTGGTTGATGCATGAAGCCAAGGCCTAGGCAGTGCATCAACCCTTGTACAGTGATAACGGAGAGGAGTGTGGTCCCAGTTGTCCAAAGGAATGTTCTATTTGGCTTGGTGGGATGTTTTGGAGGCAGTGCTGAACCAATATGTAGTGAAAGCATGTCTGGGACCTCATCACTGGAAAAGTATGCAAACTGAATCACTGTGCTCTTCTCCTGCCACCTTTTGTGTTGGGGGAATATGTTCTACACAAATAAATGAGAAAACAAAACAACTGTGACATGGTAGTAACTCTAGATTTGGGGTGTAAGAAACAGGCAGATGAAAACAGCATTTTGTCCACTCAATCCTTCATGGTTCTGCTGGATTATCTTGAGACTATTAGAGCAGAGAAAGATCATATAGTAGTTTGCAAAAGGAAAAATCTTAAAACTGTGAAATTAGTGGGGTTTATACTGTCATTGTGCTTCAGTCCCTTCCCAGCTCAGATGCTGAAGAGCAGAGAGGTGAGTGCTGCAAACTCCATAGATGGGTCACAGTCTCCATCAGTAAGCACAGTGTGGGACAGGGTCAGATGGCAAAATCTTCAGCTCCTTCTCCAGTGTGGAGGAGGAAAAATCTAACCCTAGGCATGACAATCCTATTAAAAAAAAAAAGAGTGAGAAAAAGGTAATATTTATATATTACTGGGTCAGGATATGTACATTGTCCATACAGGGTTCCCGAGGTGCATCCCTGTGGCATCAAGGCAGAGTGGCCAAGTGGTCAAGGCTTCTGTGCCTTGCCAAACTGTAACAGTGTGGATCATGTTCTTAAAGTCCAGTTTCCTTCATAGTCACATGTATATCCAACACCTTCTGCTCATTTTGTGTTGCTGATTGCTTGGCACACACCATGGCGAGAGTTTTATTTGCAGAACAGTTGGATCTTTGGTGGGAGTAGAAGTCGGGCAGCAGGGAGAGGTTTCTCTGGGGTTTGTTTCAGGACGGTGGGATGGTGCCTAGCCTAGGTGGGGCAGCCATCCGTGATGTTATCTGGAGCACAAAGCATTTCCATGATAAACAACATTCCTTGTATTTTAGACTAGTCTGCTATCAAAGTCAAAACAACTGCTCTGGCTTAAACAGTAGCACTCGCTGCTTGAAATGTAAAATATATCATTGGCTGTAAGATTTGTCTAGAGCAGATTCTCCATGTCTTTTAATATATAGCTACACATATTATTAGTGTACATTCATTATTCAACAGGGTTATTTTCTGTAAAGCTTCCATCGTTCATGTACCTCATAAAGTCCTTTTAAATTCTTTCCAGTGAGTTTTTCCTTACTGTTAAAAAGAGTTTAATAAATTATATCAGTTATACTGAAAGTATGTAACTCACTTTTCAGAAAATAATTAGCAGATGGTTGTCTCTGACATGAGAAGTAGAAGGAATATTGTTGGGCATTTATAGTATTGGCTTTGTGTTTAAAAAAGGCTGATGAAGGGAATATAGATCTGTCATTTTTATCCAGAACTTGAAGCAGACTTTGTCCAGATACACAAATTAATTCTTCTCTACTGCCTTCACTTACAATATCTTCAACAGGAGTCTTTGCTTTTCCCAACCCTACCTCACCTTCCTTTGAGTCCTTCTGCATTGTTGCAAATAATCAAATTGCCTTGGAAGAATTATTTTGGTCTTTGGCAAGTCCTGAATCATAAAAAGCCTCTTTGTTTTATGTAAGGGTTTCCCACTGACCAGGTGATACCGGGGCTCTGCGAGCAGAGCTTTTTCTGAAGGCAGCAAGCATCTCAGGATCTCACAGATCACAGAATCACAAAATCATTTGGGTTGGAAAAGTCCTGTTAGACCATCAAGTCCAACTATTCCCCCAGCACTGCCAAAGCTGCCACTGATCCATGTCCCCAGGAGCCACAACCACACAGCTTTTAAATCCCTCCAGGGATGGTTATCTGCTCCAGATCCAGCTGACTGCAGAACTGATCTTCCCCTGCCTTCTCTTGCTTCCTAGACTTTGTAAATACATTTTCTATCTTCTGCAGAGTGATCCAAACAGTGTGTGTGCTTGTGTGGACTTAGGACAACTTGAGCTTTTGCCCAATTTGAGACCTTCAAAGAGTTATTCCTCATGAGATGTTCCCAACTGATTTATTGCTGCCAATTTCTTATACTTGAAAAGTATACTTGCATACTTGAAAAGTAGCAGAATTCATAGAATCACTGAGTGTTTTCAACTGGAAGGGACCTTAAAGCTTAACTTGTTCCAACCCCCTGCCATGGGCAGGAACACCTTCCAGGTTGCTCAAATCTCACTCATAAAATTCTGGAAAGAAAAAATTCAGCCTCGAATCAGCTTTGTTTGGCAAGTGCATGGTATTTTGGGGTTTGGGGAAAGTCTACATAAGGTGCAACATTTAATTCTGAGACTTTGGACATTTATGTATTTCTAAGCCCTTCTTTGAGGGTACTGCTAAAGCATTATGGTCTTAACTGTGGGTTGAGGCATCTAAAATGTATTTCTAATCTTGTAACCTTTTGTTAGCAAGTCTATAAGTCTTCTATATAAAGGTGTCGGTGAATGAGTGATTTCTAAACTCACTTCAGTTTTAACAAAAATGTATGCTGAAAACATACTGTTTCTCATGCTTGTGTAAAGTCTTGCACATTAATCTAGAGAAGAATGTCTTGCAAGCTGAAGCACAGGAAGCCAGGGCTTAAACTCATTTGCATCTTCCTTACTGGTGGTAAAAATAGGGACTACTGTTATGAAATGTGCATTTTCTGCAAATCCCATGGTAGGAAAGGCTTATGTGTCCAGTTCATATCCATAAAAGTTTTGTGAGTTGATGGACTCATCCTCATTTGTGCTTTGGTGCCCTTTAATGCCACTGAGAAATGGGTTCAGGGATTATTTGGTTTTTCAGATTTTAATTCCCTAAATTCAAAAGCACACAAAGGATTTTACTTATTTATCTGAGTGGTCAGTGTATGTATATGACAAGTACTTGACGAGGGTCAGGACCAGAACTGTTTCTGTCAGTCAGGTCAGTAGATTTGTTCATTCCATGTGTTTAACCCTCTTCTAGGTTAGGTTTTTTTTTCAATGTAAAAAAACATTCTTTGTTTGAATTATTGTGATTTTGAGTTGTTCATTTTTTGCTCAGACCTATGTTCTTTCTTCTATAAGGCCACTGTATTTTCTGGAAATTACTGTTCCTTCAGGTTAAGCCCTGAAGTGAATGAAAGTTCTATTTTTTGTTGGTGGTACCTCATTTACAGGTCCTGCCTTCATCCTCATGCCTCATGTATGTAATTACATACATCAGTCTCTTTCTTTTCTTTTTGTTTGGTAAAGCCAACGTGTATTGTATTTTCTGCAGTGTTGCAAATGTCCTCGTAGTGTTCCTGTTGTTTTCTGTTTCCATGGCCTGACAAGTCTGGCTCGTGGCTGTTGAGCAGTCCTCTTGGAGATGTTCTGGAAAGATCTGTATCCATCTAGACAACATGGCATAGAGAACAATCCTGACAGGGAAAGCAAATTCTAATTAGAGCTGTAAATGCTTGAACTGTGACTCTAAATGTATAATGCATAAAATGTATGTAGAGATTAATGATACTTAACAGTGTGTGATACATAGGTTTGGTTCAGTCTTTCATCTTAGTTATCTTTTCCTCCCCTTTCAAAATTTCTCTGAAGCTGAGCAGGGCTCCCCTTTTTTCTCAAACTAAGGGATTAAGGGATTTTCAGAGAATCCTACAATAGTTTGGGTTGAAAGCTCATTAAATTCCAAGCCCCTGCCATGGGCAGGGACACCTTTCACTGTCCCAGGCTGCTCCAAGCCCTGTCCAGCCTGGCCTTGGACACTGCCAGGGATCCAGGGGCAGCCCCAGCTGCTCTGGGCACCCTGTGCCAGGGCCTGCCCACCCTCCCAGCCAGCAATTGCTGCCCAAGATCCCATCTGTGCCTGCCCTCTGGCCCTGGGAGCCATTGCCTGTGTGCTGTCCCTGCAGGCCTTGTCCCCAGTCCCTCTGCAGCTCTCCTGGAGCCCCTTCAGGCCCTGCCAGGGGCTCACAGCTCTCCCTGGAGCCTTCTCTTGTGCAGCTCAACAGCCCCAGCTGTGCCAGCCTGTCTTTATAGCTGCTGACCAGTGGTCCAATTTATTTTCTGTGCTGCCTAGAAGTAGCCCAGATTCCAGGTGTTTCTGATATGGAACCCAACAGATCCTGAAATACCAGATACCTGGCCTTGTCCTAAGCTCAGATATATACATTTATACAGTGCTTTTGGAATCTGTACGGATAACAGCCTGGTATAAAGACAAAAATGGCACAATTTGGGGGTATTGACATTTATCAGCAATATTCCTTTCCTGAAAGGAAAAGAAACAAGTCTATATGTGTTTGTATCTCTGAATTTCTAGGACTTTGAAGCTCTCATTATTTGCCATTCTATCCCAGACAGAAAAGCAGTCTTCTCCTTACGGTACCCTGAAAGCTTTGTGCTCCGGCAGGTTTGCCACAAATATTTAACTAATTTAAATCATTGTGTTTTTACCAGCAATTATCTAGGCAGAGTTGTTTGATTGATTTTTCCCAAAATGACCTGGCTTCTCAGTACTCTATAAAAAAATTAGTAATTGCTGAACTCTGACCAGAGGCACGTCTGCTCCTCTGGCAGTAGTTCACATCTGACACTGAAAATTCACTGCTGAGCATTTGTTTTCCTGCAGCTACGGTTATACAAACCTGTACTCAAAGTGATCTGAAAACAGAAATCACATATCAATGAAACTTGCTGAAACAGTTTTCTCTCTGTAGATTATCTCCTCTACCCTCCTGGACCTGAAATACTGTGACCCATTAGAATGTGGGTTACCTGTCTTTTGGAATTTTACTCCCTGGGAACAATGTTGTTGTCTACTACAGCTTGTGTAGTTGCTTAAACTTTCATAATTCTATTTTTATAAATAATACTGTATTTAATATATATGTATTAAATAATACGTAATATACTTACTATATTTAGCTTGTGCACAGATGGTTCTGAACCTCTTATTACCCTGAGTTTTCTATTTCTTTTTCCACCTCCCTGCCATGCTCTGAGCCCCCATTTTCTTCACTGCTTTCCGTTTGCACCTATTCCTTAGTCAGATCTCTGAACAAGATGTGTGGCTCGCACTTAGTCTAGCACATTTCCTGTTTGCTTCCTTCATCTCCCCACCATCATCCTCTATGCTGTGAGCCCGAGGAGGAGAAAAAAGATGGTATCAGGCAGGTGTGGTGTAGCCCAGTACAGATACTTCACCAGAGCCACACACTTTCTGAAGTCAAAGAGAAGCACCGCAGACACGAACAGAACCTGAGAAAGATGAAACAGCCTTAACACCCCACAAGAATTAAGTAATTGCAAAAATTCAATCTGTCAGTATCTTAGAGCAAGCACTGAGACATTTTATTCCATGGATTGTGGTCTGTTAAAGAACTCAAGTCCTTGTATTTATAAAAAATGCAAAGATATCAATGTTTTCATATGTACCTGAGTATCCATACCATGAACAGGGTGCCAGGCATGATTGTTGAGTTGTTTTCAAGATCCTTGGACATTAATTTGATTAGATTGGTATTTTGGGGGTCAGATTTCCAAGTGGCATTGAAGACTTGGCAGACAAGTACAGGTGTCATTCTTCTGCCCAAAATTCTCACAGATTGGTCTGTTTGGTGCAAGGCAGGTTTTAGGGACGATCCTTGCTGGGTTAAATATTCATTATAGACCCTATAATAGAGGCTTGGTGCAGTGCTGAACCTGAGCCCTATTTTTTTCCCCTGCCATTTGATGTATTTTGCTAATGAGGTCCAATCCTACAGATGCTCTGCAGGCAATACTGCTATACTTAGCAGAAACAATATGAAACACATAATTTGCCATCAAGTCATTAGGTTACCAAACAGGATTCATGGTAAGGATTTCAAACACAGAGAAATCCCATTTTCAGAAAGACTTTGAAGCTTTGGATTGATGTAAAGTTCACAAGAATTTGACTCTCAAATGTGTTCAGACCTCTTTGAAAACAGCACTTCTCTGCTCAAAGAGTCACCTGCTTTTGAAAATACCGACTCGTGCTTGATTGCTGTTTCAGGAACAAGAGTTTCTAACCAGAACTCTAGGAAAAGAGGGTTCTCCAGTTTTTTATTAATCCAGCTCTTTAATTTCTTTATTTTTCACAGTGACTGCCCCGTATCTTTGTGCTGCTTTTCATCCAGCAGAACATCTAGATCAGGGAAGAAGCAAAGACATCTTAAAGCAGCTCCATCTGCCCTTGTCTGCATTATCTGAGTGGAGATCATCCACTGACAGAACACTGTAGCTTGAGAGCAGCTCTGAGGGTTCATTTGGAGGGAAGGGGATGTTTTATTTACTGTATGGCTCAAGCCTTATAGCTCAGATGCCACTGTGGTGCCTGGAGCAGGGCCAGGTGCACTGGCCGTGATGTTCCCTCCCTTAACGTTAACTGAAAAAAAACTAAACCAAACCAAACCAAAAAAAAACCCAAAAAAACCCAAAAAAATCAAACCAACAAAACTCCCCAATGTTGTTGAAATTCTGTGGTGGAGGAGTTACTGCAGTTTAGTTCTGTGTCTGTTCAGAGGACTTCCCGTGGTTTTTCATCTAATCATGTGATTGACAATGCAGACAGTCTGCAAAGTTCTCGGTCTGTCTTGTTTGCACCCTCGTCCCAACCACGAAATCTGACTTCTGCTTTGTCTGGCAGAAAAAAACAAGATAGGGTGATGTGGTGGGGTGGTTCACCGGAGCTGATAAGTGGTGTCTGTATTTAAACTGTGCTGTTCAAACTGTAATGTTACCTCTGTCTCTCGCGTTTTCAAGGACTTTCTCAGGCTGGTTTAATTTAAACTATCTGGGGTTGTCTGTCCGTATATGGGGTGGAAAGAAATGCAAATAATGGCTCCAATGGACTTGTTTATATCAAGGCAAGGAGTTCAGTAATTTAAATAGTGAACATTGTTGTATATTGGATCAAAACAGGGTTTGGGTTGGGAGAGACCTTAAAGCTCATCTCATTCCACACCCTGCCATGGGCAGGGACACCTTGCACTGTCCCAGGTTGCTCCAAGCCCCGTCCAGCCTGGCCCTGGACACTGCCAGGGATCCAGGGGCAGCCCCAGCTGCTCTGGGCACCCTGTGCCAGGGCCTGCCCACCCTCCCAGCCAGCAATTGCTGCCCAAGATCCCATCTGTGCCTGCCCTCTGGCCCTGGGAGCCATTGCCTGTGTGCTGTCCCTGCAGGCCTTGTCCCCAGTCCCTCTGCAGCTCTCCTGGAGCCCCTTCAGGCCCTGCCAGGGGCTCGCAGCTCTCCCTGGAGCCTTCTCTTGTGCAGCTCAACAGCCCCAGCTGTGCCAGGCTGGCTCCAGAGCAGAGGGGCTCTGTCTTTCAGCACCATCCATCTAAACAAACAGGGCGGTGCAGGAAAAAAAGGGATGATTCATCCCATGCCAAGGCTTTTCCTCTATCATTAAGATTGCCATTTAAGATGCCTTAGCACAGTCTCTCTTTTTAAGTGGTGCTAAAAATCTGGTTCATTGGAGTGTCACCAGCTAGGGTGCCAGTATCTTTCCAGAAGTAAGTTGGACACAATAGCAGCAAGGCAGAAGGAAATAGATTTTTGCACTGCAGGTTTGACATGCCGCTTTGGCAATTTTGTTAGCCGTGATAAAGTCCTCCCCACCACTGCTGGCTGGGTTATTTCTGGGTGTGCCCTGAGACCCATGTGGCCTGGTTGCTTTACAGTGTCACCTCCTGTGTGTCTGCAGCACATAGCCAGAGCCCAAGGCTCCTCATCACTCATTTGAAGCAGGACATACAGGAGACAAATGGTACAAATGTGAATTTAAACATTCCTTGGACTGTCACTTGAAAATCTTGAAAAGCTTTTTGAAAATCTTAAAGCTTTTTGGCATCGATTAAGCTTTTTATAAGGTGTTTAAATCCTGCTGTTACAAATAGCTATAAAGTCATTCTCATAAAGAAGAAACTTTTTATTATTTTGTTTGCTAACAAATTCTCTTTTCAGTGAACACCCTGATAGTGAAACAGTGTGGGTAGTTTTTTATCTCAACAGTGGATGGCTGCCATGGTTAATCTTGCAAGTTACATCATAAAATCATTGAGGTTGGAAAAGCCCTCTAAGATCATTGAGTTCAAACATTAACTCAGCAGGACTGTGCTCACTACTAAACCATATTCCCAAGTGCTGCATCCACACCCCAAAGATGCTGGTACAGTTCTCTCCATGCTGAGCCTCTAAGATTTCTCATTTTAAATGAGTAAGAAAACATGGCCCGCACACAGCTGTGGATCATTGCAGTCATCTAAAGAATGTGGATTTGAATTGCTAGCCTGGAATTCTAATTTTTCATTCTCATCAGCAATGCATTGAGCTGTCCTGAGCGTGCTGTTCAGGTGGACCATCAAAAATCCATCACTCCTAACATTATCTACATTCTTTTTATATAGACTCAATCAAAACTATGTATATGTAGTGGCAGTGTGTATTACTGCTCTCCTTAAAAATCTCATTCTCCTTGTCTGCATTTCCAAGACACCCCCGCAGGCTGTTCAAAGCACATGTTGAGTGTCAGAGAGTCCAGGCTGACTGCAGTGAGTTACAGCCTTTAATCTGAAATTGATTATTAAATTGCTACGGTACGATTGCAATAAATGGCAACATCGATCAGCCTGAAGAGAGGCTGAATAATAAAATCAATGCATGGCTTATTGCCTGAAAATATGAAAGCTACCTGAGCCATTTTATGCTGCCCTTCCAGTTGAGAGATAATGGGATAGTAAGACCTGAGCATCTCAGAGGCAGCTGTTGGAATTTTTGATGTAATTTTGCCTACTGTTTTAAGGCTGAAGATGTTTCTTGAGCTGCACAAGAGCCCAAAAAATGGTCCCAGGCTACTGCCACAAATGTTTGCAAAGCCAGTAGCTACATCTGTGACCTGAAGGTGAAAAAGAAAATTGTCTGTGTTTAATTCAATTCAAATTAGAATCTATCATCACTTTCCTCCCATTCCCTCCCAGAAGGGCTACCATGGGCTGCATCCCTGGTGTGCAGCATGCCACCCCTGGGGTGAAGAGTGGCAGCTGTGTGAGACTTTCCTCTGGAAGTGTTGCCATGGTGTAATCGTGAGGTTGAACCATTCATTCTGCTGATGCAGTGCTGAGCAGAACATGCTCCTGTCTACACTGACCACAAGCCAGGAAGTTTTGGAAGGAAGTGGGGAAGATTACACTGAGGATAAGCAGAGTAGAATGTCAGGGCTTTTTTAAAAAAAATAAATACTAATGAAAATATACATGAGGGCTTGGTTGGGGGGGTGGCAGAGGGGGAAGACAGGGACAACTTGAGAACTTGGAGCTGAGTTGGGAAGGGATAGAGAATGTCAATGAAAAGGAGGATCTCACAAAGCTGATGAGAAAAGAAAGGTTGGGTGAGTATGAAAGGGAAAAGCATGCTACAGAGAGAGGATAAGGATGCAGTGGAAGGGTGTTGGCATGGCAGGAGGCTGGGAGGTTGGAAGTGAGAGGTGGGGGTGAGTATGGCTGTAAGGTACCTAAGAGTGAAAAAACCAAAGTGATGCAGAAGATTAAACAGGCTGGTCAAAACAGACTTGGAGAAGGGAGGTTATAGAGAGGTGGTAGAAAGTGGTTTAGATGCACAGAATGGCTATGGGAGAGTTCTCTACCACAAAACTGCGTGTCTGACACAGGAAATTAAACTTGGTGATGTACCTTTGAGATTCTGGACTTTGAACTCAAAAGGATGCAGAGGAGTCTTTAACAACCTTACTTTTTAGCTGCCTCAGTTCCTTGAACAGAGATAGTGCAGAATCCTTTGGGTTGGAAAAGGCCTCCAAGATCTTGGAGTCCAGCTGTTCTCCCACCACTAACTCATGTCCCCACGTGCCACATCCGCATGTTTTCTACAACTTTTCTAAAAGTATACATGTTTCTGATTTCAAGAGTACAAATAACATGGGAGCATAGAAGTTAAATACCTAACCCTGAAAACCAAGTGTCCAAGAAATGCCCCCTCAAAGGAGACTGATCCAGCCAGAATTCTTGTACCCTTAAGGCAAGGAAAAAGGACACTGAGCTCAAGAAATAGGATAGGGAATCCCTTCATTATTAATGGGCAAAGAGGCTCCTTAGCCATTGCTGTGCTTGTTCTGATCATGTCACACGGTGGAGTTTATTCTTAGTCTTAGCCACAGCCTTATAAATAATAAAATGGGTCATGTTTTATCTTACCCCAGTGATCACTGTAATGCGGCTTTTGCCTGAGACTCTGCCAAGCTCAGACACAGGCAACATTTAGAAGTGGATAAAGTGAAGAGCACAATACAAAAGTAGACTCAGCTCTTTCCAGAATATGCACTTACCAAGACTGAACCTGGTGGGTTTGCAGTGTGCACTGCTTTGGGAGGGAAAAAATGAGTAAAATGGGAACTTGAGGTTGCAGCATGTCTGTCTCTTCTTTCTGGTGACCAGGAACAGGACCCAGGGAATGGCTGGAGCTCTGCCAGGAAGGTTTAGGTGGAATATCAGGAAAAGGCTCTTCCCCCAGAGGGTGCTGGCACTGCCCAGGCTCCCCAGGGAATGGGCACAGCCCCGAGGCTGCCAGAGCTCCAGGAGCCTTTGGACAGCACTGCCAGGGATGCACAGGGTGGGATTGTTGGGGTGTCTGTGCAGGGCAGGAGCTGGGCTCTGCCAGAGCTCCAGGAGCCTTTGGACAGCACTGCCAGGGATGCACAGGGTGGGATTGTTGGGGTGTCTGTGCAGGGCAGGAGTGGGCTGGGTGATCCTTGGGAGTCCCTTCCAACTTGGGATATTCTGTGATCCTATGATATCACAAACTGTGTTTATTCTTTCAGTCTTCTCAAAGGATTCTCCTCCTAAGGAGCCAAGTACAATTAATCGCAAAATGTTTTTTAAGGAAAAATGCAATAAATACATTGTACGTGCACAAGCAAGAAGGCTTTTGAGGGGCTGCTAAAAATGAGTTTTCTGTAAGACTTTTGTGTTTTATAAAGGATTCACATGTTTAGTGTGCTAATAGGCAAATGGATTGTTACCAACACTAAAAGGCTTGAATGCAACATGCTAATGTAGCATTTGATTCAAAGAAGAAATTATAAATGATCTCTTTATCCTATAAATATTTTCCTTGGGTTCTAATGGTTTAGTTCCTTCCATTATTTTTTTTACTAAACCTCTTTCTTCAGAGTTTATGTGGGTTGTGTGTTTGTAAGCAGACATGCAAACCTTCCCTCACTGGACTCTGGCTTCTTGTTGCAGAAGTTCCCCGAGCTGAAGTTTAAGTACGTGGAGGAGGAGCAGCCTGAGGAGTTCTTCATCCCCTACGTGTGGTCCCTGGTGTACAACTCTGCTGTGGCCCTGTACTGGAACCCCCGTGACATCCAGCTCTTCACCATGGACTCGGGCTGAGGGACACCCCGGCCAGGCCAGCCCCGCTCCATCTGACAGGAATTGAACCTCTGCATCCCTTCCAACCTGACCCCCTCCAACTGCCCCCTCCAACCCCAGAGCCAGTGTCCAACCCAGCCTCATGCTGGGACTGACTGGTGTGGGGCACTGATGGCTTGTAGGCAACCTTGTGTTTATAGTCCGTAACCTAGAGCTTGTTTGATGAAAATGAGGCCTTACACATGGGGTATGATGTTACTACCAACCACAAACCTGATCGTCCTTTTAACTTAACAGGCTAAATGAGATTGCAGGCTTTGATTTGGAAGCAGTGTTTGTATTTCTGGCTCTTTCGAGCAGGCAGCTTCCTTGGGTCAAGCTTTTTATGGTCTCTTGGATGCTGCCGTGGGGTGCTTGTTACCTAATCCCTTGTTTCCACTCACAGCCCTTTGTTTCTGTGGCACTGTCAAGGCTGCAGCCCTTAAATTGTTGTCTATGCTGTCATCCAAGGGAACTAAGCAAGCAACATCTTAATCAGGTTAGCTCCCAGGCAGATTCAAAACACTTGATTTAGATGTTTGTGGGAGGATTTTCAATAGCAAGTCTTTTGTTGTTGTTGTTGTTTGACTGACAAATACTCTCCAGAGGGCAAGAAACACCTGCTTTCGGAAACAAGTCCCTTACAGACTTGTTTTTCTGTGCTCCTGTGCAAAATTGTTCCTGGAAATTGAACGTGTAAGGAAAGAGGGGGAAAAAAGTCCAAAGAAAATAATTACAAGATTGTAAAATAGACCAGTGACCTGTAAATCTGTGCGTAATGGTGACAGTGTGTTTTGAGGATCCTTGACCAAGGTCTTTGTTGAAAACCTCCTCTTAGCTTTTAAAGTTTTATGGCAAAAGTATAAATTTATCTGAATGTAGAATACTACTTTCTTTTTTGGTTGTTTTCAAGTGCCCTTTCCTGATATACCTGTTTCAGCAGTGGGAAAAGCAAAAGAAGTGGTGTGATTTTGAAAGAAATCTCATTTTTCAAAGTGGGGATCATATTTTGGGGATGCCTGTTGCACACACGTGCGCCCACTCTCCTCGTCCCACGTGCTGCTGTGTGGGGGACTGTCAGCAGTGCATTGCATGCCAAAACTTCAATTTCAAGGAATTAGTTCTTGAAGATGCGTGGCAACCCTCTGTATTCACTGCCTGCTCCAGCATGTTCTGTTTGTTGACCTGAGGAATCGGGTGCGTTTGCTTTCAGAAAGTCCTTTGAATGGCTTTAAATAGAATTTCTTGCACCATTTCATCCCTCTGAAGGATGTGCTAAGATTGTACTTTCCTTTTATCTGCTTATTTAGAGACAGAAGTCCATTTGGAAATGGAAATGCTGGCTTATTTAAAAAAAAAAAAAAAAAAAAAAAGCTTTCCAAATTTATTTAAATATAGCTGCAAAGGGATATATAGAGCCCATGAGCATTTAGGACTTTGAAGTGGCAAAAGCTTTTGAGAAAAGACAATGGTAAGACTGGAGATGCAGTGTTTTCTTAGGCAAATAGGAGAAATTAATGAACCATGACTGAGCTGCGCATAAGTTGATCTGTATTTTGGATTTATTCTGTTTTGTTTTGGTCTTTGAGCAAACGTCAAAAGGGGATAACTATTCTTGGTTACTGTAGTGATTTGTAATTTTGTCTTTATTAAAAGACTTAAGAGTGTTTGTGAGTCAACAAGGCTGCCCAGATTTGGAAAGGTCAGTCTGAAGATGCACTTTTAAACCGTGGATTCTAAAGCTGCTGGGCTGGCTCAGTGTTCATCTGTTTTAAACACTCCAGGATGAGCAGAACCAGAGAGGCCCTGCCAGCGCAGACACTGCTCAGCCAGGTGTCAGACTGCAGAAAACCTGACTTGTCTGTGAAAGGGCTTTTTACAAGAGAGGGGCATATAAAGCAGCAGTCTGATAGAATAGGTCCAACAGCTGCTGAACCAACACTGGTGTCGCACAGAAAATTCTCTCACTGTCCTCCTGTTGTGGTGACACTGAGGTGCAGAGGGTTTGTTCTGATGGCGTAATTTCCTTGTGTGTGTTTAATGAAATCCCTGCTCGCAGGTCCCAGCTGGTTTGGATCAGCTGGAGTTACCACCTAAAGCCAAAACAGCAGAGCCAGACCAAGGTTTAGGCAGAAATCCGTGCTGGCCCCATTGGCTCTCCCAAGAGCTGGCACAGGCCTGGCAGTGTCCTGACATCTGCAGTCTGGTACAGTCACAAATACTCTGTTTTTCCTTCACCTTAGGGATCCTTTTCATTACTTTGTGTGAAAGATTTACTATGCGTAATTACAAAAATAAAAAAGATGAAACAGTAGATACAGGCTGGTGTGTTTTATGTCACAGGTCTTGGCGTGGTCATCAGGCCCAACCCGATCAAGGTTTTATAATGCCCTCCATGATGTGCAATTAAGAATGTAATTTTATTTATAAAGTAAATTATATAAAGTATATAAAGTATATTTATAAAGTATTTATAAAGTAAATCGGTGTCCAAGTCAGTGTCTGGTAAAGGAAGGAGTATGTCATGCTGCAGTGCCATGTGGAATGTCACCTCTTGCCAGCTCAGCTTTAATGGTCACAGTGGCCATTGCCTGGAGGGGCACTGGGAATGCACGGTCCTAGGGGGAAGCAGAGGAGGGACAGGGTTGTCCACACAAGACCAGACCTGATGTGTTGCTGCACCCTCAGATTCTCTTTTCTGTCCATTTCAGCTGATGGTGTCTCTGGTTTCGGGGTGTGGGGTGGGTGTTGCACCAGGACATTCTTCTGACCATGCTCATATTTGGGGTGCCCTAACTGTGGCCTGCCAGTACCTGAATGTACTGACAGGAGAACTGGAGAGGGACTTTGGAAGAGGCCTGGAAGTACAGAACAAGGGGGGATGGATTCCCACTGCCAGAGGGCAGGGCTAGATAGGATTTTGGGAAGGAATTCTTGGCAGTGAGGGTGGGCAGGCCCTGGCACAGGGTGCCCAGAGCAGCTGGGGCTGCCCCTGGATCCCTGGCAGTGTCCAAGGCCAGGTTGGACAGGGCTTGGAGCACCCTGGGATAGTGGGAGGTGTCCCTGCCCATGCCAAGGGGTGGAATGGTTTGAGCTTTAAGATCCCTTCCAACCCACACCATTCTGAGATTCTGTTATAATATTCTTGCTCCGAGTGCTGCTCACTGGTGTCACCACCTGCCTGGGCTCCCTGAGCAGCTCTGGAGAAGGAAATCCATTGCTTCAGGGCTGGGTAGGAGAAGGCAGGTCTGCTCTCAGAGGACCATCCCTTCCAGAAGACCAAACAGGCAGAAAACTCAGCTGCTGTGTAAGTTGTTGGTGAAGTGGGAGTTGTGGAGCCTCATGCAGGTGTCCCTGGTGAGGCAGAAATCCTCCTCCCTCAGGCAAGAGAGTGAAACTCTGATCTTGCTGTGAAAGGGAGATTTGGGGGGGGGGGGGGCAGTTGGAAGAGATAAATGCATTGGGCATCATTCACTTTGGCAAAAGCAGTCCAAAAACCTGCCAGATATCTTGATGTTTCTTGACCCTAATAGCCTAAAACCAAAGAATATCGGCAAGTTACAGGGGGAAAAAAAACCCAAGCTGTTTTGTACGTGCCACTAGATTGTTGATCTACCAGTTAAACAGGAAAGGAAGAAGCAAACAACTCCCCTCCCTTCTCTGGAAACTCTAAAGATTTTGTACAACCTTTTCTACTGGTTTTATCATTGCATATGTTGTCTAATTCAGCCAAGTAAAGGTCAAATTGCATATTTAGTCAGCCCCAGGCTCTCTGGTAATTGATTGGGCTTGGTCTGCAAAAACTCTACCTTCTGTGCTGGAAGAGCAGGAGTTTTCTAATATATTTCACTCCTAGAATCACCTGACCACTGCAAATCCTTTCCTATTTCTACCTATTCCCCCTTTGGCCACCTTACCTAAAAAAAATTTACCATTAGTGTTGGCAATACTGTCAAATTCCCAGCTGCTTTTGTGCTTGATCCATTGCTAATTTTGGGATTCAAGAGAGTTATTATTACCATATTTATTGTCTGTTCTTGCTAACAACTAGCACTGTTTAAGGTAACAGCTGCACATCTGAGAGCAAGACACAACAGCCTCATCTTGAGCCCCTGGATTCTGAAGCCTCAGCTCTGGACAGGTCCTGGCAGAGCTGTGAGTTCTGGGTATGGTGCAGGTGTCCCTAGAGACTGACATGTCCCAGATGCCACAAGATTGGTTGTGGAGGTTAGGCTGGATGGGGCTGGGAATTGTTCTGGGCTTGGCCAGAAGGCTGAGTTTTTAACTCTTAGGAGTTATTCATTGATGGTGCCTTTGCACAGGCCAGTCATGACAGATGTGTGTGAAGGGTTCAGGGAAAGGCTGGGAGTTTCCCTGTTCTTTTCACTTTCAGGGAAGGAGCCTGTTGGCAGGACATCCCGGGCTGCTGTGACATCAGCAGGAGAGTGCTCCAGGCCATCCTCCTGCATGAGACATCAGCACACGTCACCAGCAGCGCTCATTCCCTGATAACAGCTCTGCCAGCTGAAGATTATGGTATTTCACAGACAAAAGGGCAGCTCCTGCAACCTCCACTGACCCCAGCAGCAGAGCTGCACTTCCTGCTGTGACTTTGGGAACAGCCATTCTTAAGGAGCAGGGCAGGGAGGTGCCTGGGCAGTCGAGATGATAGTTTGAGGTAATTACAGAGTGTTTGGGTTAGAAGGGACTTTAAAAGATCCCAGGGCTGGAGCCCCTCTGCTCTGGAGCCAGCCTGGCACAGCTGGGGCTGTTGAGCTGCACAAGAGAAGGCTCCAGGGAGAGCTGCGAGCCCCTGGCAGGGCCTGAAGGGGCTCCAGGAGAGCTGCAGAGGGACTGGGGACAAGGCCTGCAGGGACAGCACACAGGCAATGGCTCCCAGGGCCAGAGGGCAGGCACAGATGGGATCTTGGGCAGCAATTGCTGGCTGGGAGGGTGGGCAGGCCCTGGCACAGGGTGCCCAGGGAAATTGATGGGGCCATGGAAATGGCTGAAGAGTTCTTGGGCCTACTCAAAAGCAGCAATCCATGAGCTACATCCCTCCTTTGCAAGCCCCTGACTGCAGATTTTGGCATCCCTTCACTGGGAATACTGGAGATGTCCCTGGAGTAACAGCGCTGTAGAAATGCTTTGCATTTTGAGGGCAGTTGACCCCGAACTGTGAGGTTCCAGCTGAGATTACAGCTTGTATTCCTTCAGTCATCAATACTGGGTTACTGCTGGGTGGATGCATTTTGGATGTTAGGGCTGTGCTGCCTGCCTGAAAATGAATTACCTCCAAGGAGTGTTTGGTGTTGGAGGCTCTGCTACCACCCATGGACTGTGACAGCACTTACATGTACTCAGATAAATGAAAATGTCACTATCGGTGAATCCCTCCAGATCATGACTCCAATACACCGTGGAGCTGCCAAACTGGGACAATTTGAATGAGAGATTTAAAGGGGAGAGATGATTTTTTTTTTAATGCTGCTGAAGCGCACAGCATAATCCTTCATCATCACTTTAAAAACTGTCTTAAAATTAATCCAAAATGAATATGTCTTGGCAGACGTGATGAAATGTTCAGCTGTACATAATGTTTTTGCCAGATGTCTTGGCAAACTAAATGGCAGACTTCAGTCTTCCTTGCAGTCACTTTATGCTGCTGAAAGCCCTGAATGTGATGGCACCCGGGGAAAATTGAGGATCCGGAGAGGAGCAGTGACAAAGTAGGTGACGTCCTGATGATGCTACCCTGGCCCCTCCTCCTATTTATGAAACGACAAAAAAATGCTTTTCAAAGAGCAAAACAGCTTATTAAAAACTGGCAATTTAAACTAGGAACAGCTGTCCTCGGCCTGCTGCTTCTATTTTTGTACCTGGAGCCGTTGTCAGGGTCCATCCCCTCTCCCAGCACAGCTCCTGCATCCAGTCTGCAGTGCCCCCCTTGCATGGATCCTGCTGGGTGTGGGGCTTGGGGTGCAGGGGACCAGGGGTGCTCAGCCCCACCAGAGCTGCCTGTCCCTGTTTAAGGACTGTATCAATTTGAGAATAATGGGAATAAACCATGTCTGGAGAATCAAAGCCTGTTACAAAACAGTGTTTAAGGCCTAAAAATGTGGGGGTTTTCCTAAAACAGCCTTGTGTGTTGTTTTGTTGGTCAGGCTGTCCCTAGAGGGGGGAAAGCTGTCATTCCCTGATGTGGAATATTCAGTATCCGTTATATTTACGGGGCTGAGCTTCAGAACAAATGTCTTGTTTAGTACCTTGTGTCCTGTCCATGTCGCTCCATGGTGAGAAGTAGATCAGAAACAACCAACAGAGCTGCTCTCACCCTGAAATGAAGCTCTTTGTGATGGCTCCAGGAAAAAACCCTCACCTTCCCCCACCCCCCAAAAAAAGAAGTCTTGCAAGTTTTTCCCAACTGAAACACGAAGTGAAAATTAAATGTAAATTATTATCTTTCTCCTAAATCAAATCTCACAGGCGCCAATTGCCCTTTAAAAGGCCAAGCTTTTAGCCCACAAAATTGTAATTGATATATTATTGACCTAAACAACAGCCATAAACTACAGGCCTCCTTTGCCTCCCTGCTTGACTTTCTCCTTCCTGGTAGAGCACATTTGGACCAGCAAAGTGGCCCTGGTGAAGGTGGGTTAGAGGGGGTTCATAAAACCTCACATCTACAGCAGGCCTTCCTTCCTTCCTTCCTTCCTTCCTTCCTTCCTTCCTTCCTTCCTTCCTTCCTTCCTTCCTTCCTTCCTTCCTTCCTTCCTTCCTTCCTTCCTTCCTTCCTTCCTTCCTTCCTTCCTTCCTTCCTTCCTTCCTTCCTTCCTTCCTTCCTTCCTTCCTTCCTTCCTTCCTTCCTTCCTTCCTTCCTTCCTTCCTTCCTTCCTTCCTTCCTTCCTTCCTTCCTTCCTTCCTTCCTTCCTTCCTTCCTTCCTTCCTTCCTTCCTTCCTTCCTTCCTTCCTTCCTTCCTTCCTTCCTTCCTTCCTTCCTTCCTTCCTTCCTTCCTTCCTTCCTTCCTTCCTTCCTTCCTTCCATCCCCATATAAATGGGTATAGTGCGCATATGTGTATATGCAGTACAGATACATAGAGACAGGGTATCTACACATACACATTTCAAAATGGCACATCATTGTTATTTATGATTGATTTTATGATATATTATCTATAAAATGACCCCCTTCCTGATGTACCACCCTGTCTGATGAAGAGCCATGAGTGGGAGCACAACACTGTCTGGGTCTGTGTGTGCCCTGTAGAAAAAGGAAGAGGAAGAGGAAATGGACAAGTACTGGCCACAGGTGACACCTCAGCTGCATTTGGGGCAGGACTTTGAGGTGACACCAGGCTTTTGCAGACATTAGGGTGTGCAGGGAGGATCAGGACAGCACATCCCAAGTCAGGAGGTGCCAGATTCAGCTGCTCTGTTACCTGTTGTTTATGATGTAGCTACAAGCATTAAGTGGGGGCAGATTAGCTGTGTTTGTGCAGCTCCCAACCTCGCTGTTGTGACATTTCCATCTGCCCCACTGTTGTATAACCCTCTACTCCTGATGAAATTAAGAGCCAGGAAGAAATCCCTTCCTTCCCCAACCCTCACAGCAGAGCAGCTCAACTCCAGCCTTGGGCATCAAGTTCCAAATCTTTCCCTCCAAAATAGGCCTGAAATCCCCTGTCTTTCCCTGTGGCCTTGGGCTGCTCTGCAGTCAGCAGACACCAAAACCCTTGTTTGTACCTGTGTGCTTCAGCATCACATCTGGCTCTGGTAATCTCCAAGGGCTCACAGTCCTCTTCAGGTCCACACAATTTAGAAGCAGCTGCTGGGAAGCCCATCTTTCACCTCTCTGGTGCACAGCAGCAGCAGCCATCAGCAAGAGCAGCTGCTGCCCTTGCTGTGGCAGACCCCTACCCCACCTCCTCCCTCAGAACAGATACAGTAGGATGGACAGCACCCCTGAAATGTTCCAAATCACAGCCTGCAGAAACCTGGCTGGTGGATCCAGGGCTTTCCCTTCTGTCTGGAGCCCAGATCTGGGGTTCATGGAGCTGGGAATAGTGGCCTGCTACACCTTCTTCCCAGTCAGTGCCCCCAGCCCCACAATGGACCCTGGGGACCAGTTGTCCATTGTATCCTCTCGATTTAAGAGACTGAGAGGAGGATTTGTCACTTTGCACTCCCAGTTTAAGGCCAGGTGGAGAGGGGTGAGGCTCAGGAAGGGTGGAGAGAGGTTGGGGTTTTTACTGATGCCTTTGCAGCACTGCCCTTCCGAATTTTAAGAGTGTCTTTGCTGAGCAGCTTTCTCCTACCTCGACATAACCCTTGGGATGGCAGCTTGGTGGGGTGCGTGTGGGAGATGATGAAAGACAGGGAGGTGAAGAAACTTGCACTAAACACTGTTGGCTCTTGGCCTGAGACGCTGGGCCTGCTCAAGGCCTTGCCAAGATCGTTTTCTCTGGGAGGATACGCTGATGTTGACAGCCAGGTATTTCTTTGATGCAATTCTGTGTATTACTGGGGAAAGTACGTAAAGTCCCATTTCCCTGAACACCACGGGGCCACGTCGGCTGCCACAGCCTGGAGCCCAAGCCCGAGCCTGCCTGGAGCCTCCCTGCACCCTCGCCTCGCACTGCGTTTCCCCAGATCCCTTTCTGGAACCTCCCTGGCACTTTGCTGGCTTGTTCTTTGCTTTCTCATCCCTCTGACATACTTAAAATACGCACACACCCCCTTTTGTGCAAGCAACTACAACCCAGCCGGGGCCCTGGCAGGACGAGCAGTCTCTTCTCCATCCTCTACAGAAATTCCCGGGGAAATTTCTCACTTTTGAAATTTTCTTACTCAAAATCTCACTGATTTTGAGCCATTTCCATGGTAGTTCAAGGCCTGCATGAGAGTTTTTCCTGTTTTGCCTTTCACCAAACAAGTGTGAGAACGCCTTCCTTGCTTGAGGACCAAGGCAATGTAGCAAATTGGCCGACTTGATGCTCATCTTCAGCAGAACAGGCCCTTTGTTGTGATAGTGCCACAACTTCAGCCTCTTGGAGGAGAGGAGCTGCTCTGCAAGGCGCCTGAGTCCTGCCTGGTGGAAAGGATTGGGGTCCCCTGCTACTGCCCCTGTCCCCAGAGAGCTGCTCCATGGGGTGTCCACACTGACCCTGGGCGTGGAGCAGAACCGGTCAGGGGTCAGTCAGCACTTGTGACAGAAAAATTTGTTTCCCGGATACCCCTGGATCTCTGGAAGTGTCCAAGGCCAGGCTGGAAGGAACTTGGCACAGCCTGGGATGGTGGAAGGTGTCCCTGCCCATGGCAGGGGGTGGGACTGGATGAGCTTTAAGGTCTCTTCCAACCCAAACCCTTCTGGGATTCTGTGGTTCTATGAAAAAATCTTCCTCAGGGTGGAGAGGAAAACCCAGGGAGAGGTTTGCAAAGACCAGACCACCCAGAGGCTGACCAGAGCTGGGAGGAGCAGGAGTCTGTATAAGCCATGCCTGGACACTGTTCTGGATGGATGCTCAGAGGGAGACAGGGACCAACAACAGCAGCAGTGCAATGGGGGAGAAAATGGAGTTTGTTTTGGGGGGGAAAAGTACCAAACCTGGGGGTCTGGCCAAGATAAATTTGTGCATGGGCTGTCAGGCAGAGAGAGGACCCCAGGGGGCCACTCAGGGCATGGAGTGGCCCAGGTTTCTACCACGCCTCTCACGTGACTTGTTTTTCCTGGGAAAATGAATCCTTCTTTTGCAGCATTCATGAGAGTGGCCCATGCACGGAGCAGCCTAAGAAGGGAATGGCCTTTTCTGGCCGCTGTGCTGGGGACAGAATGTCTCGGAACATAATGAATGAAACACAAATATGCGAGCGGCGCTGACGCCGCCGCGCGTTACCCCGTCAGCATCCTGTGAGCTGGGGGCCACGGCCAGCACACTCCCATGTGGAGCAGCACAATGGAGATGGAGACCTCCTTTTCTGCATGACAGACCCCCGTGGCTCCTCCGTGGGGCAGCTGAGTGCATGGAACGCACCAGGAGAGAGAGAGGAACATCTGGACTGCTGCTCAGTAAACAAGACGTGGGCAAGTCGCGCCCCTCCAGATAATCTCTCGTTCAAAGTGAAAGCTCGCCACAGAAATTTGGAAAAGGAGGTGGAAGGAGCAGGGCAGGATTCCTATTATGCTTGGAAACTATTTAAATATGTCAATATTAAGGGAGCGTAATTACCACTCAAGCAATTCCAGCAAACAAAGTCGGTAACAGTGCCTGCTTTACGGGAAGTGCATTTCCTCTTGGCAGTCTCCTGGCTGGGGATTATTGAGTGTGCAGTTCTCCCTCCATCCACTGCACTGGGGAACCAGCACCTCCCAGCCAGGCAGGGCTGCAGAGCAGTGGGCTGGGGTGCTGTAACATGAGGGATCGTGAGGGTTGACCCAACCCCCTTGCAAGTGATGCCCTAACCCCTGGTAAAGTCTGCTGCAGGTCTGAGGACACTGAGCAGCCCCGTGGTGCTGAGAAGCACCACTCCATGCTGTCCTCGGGGTCAGTGATGACCATCATTTCTGTGGTCAAGGTCACCAGCAGCAGCCCGGTGCTGCTCTGCTTCCCAGAGCATCTGCCTGGATCTTCCATGCTGTGGAAGGAGCCAGAGGAAGGAGAGGGCTGTGGTTCAGGGGCTGGACTCTGTGCCCAGATCTCCTCAGTCAGCTCCCAGTACCACCACCCATGTCCATATCATGTCAGGCAAGTCACTTCACCTCGGTGACGCCGGCTCTGGCCTCAAAACCCTTCTGTGGTCCAGCTGCCTGGCAAGGCAGGGTCACTCTCTGGCCTGGGGAAGCTGCTCAGGGCCTTGGACTCCTGGTTTGAAAACACTGAACCCAAAAGCCAGGTTCCTTGAGCCATTAGTCACTGAAGAAACAACAGCTTCCCAAAGTTGCTGAGAACCTTCCCAGGGCTGCTGGGAGGAACAGCCTCCCCCTCCTGTTGGAGATGCTCAAGGGTGCAGCCAGGCTGGCACGCCATCCAGAGAGACACTGAAACTGGATCATTCCCATGGACAATGGGAATTATCTCACGGGAAAGCTGCCCTGTAGAGTGGCCACCCTGCAGATGTCCCCTCTGGGATCACACACAGGTGCTGCTGACCACTCAACTACCCAATGCCATTTACACAATAACCCACTAAGGACACAAAACCCCCCAATCTCCAACTAAAGAGGTGCAATTAACCTGCATTATTCATTAGAGAGTATAATCCTCATTACTGAATCTGCATGTTTTCTATCATCTCTGTCTGCTGTGCAAGTCCTTTCATCCACACATTGCAGATGGTGAACCAAGATCTCAGGAGTGTGGAATGAGAGGAGCTATAAGCTCCCTTTCAACCCAAACTATTCTGGGATTCTGTGATTTTGCCCCTTTGACTAGTTTTGAATTGCACTGACTCAGCATTGCCCAGGATGTTCTTTACAAGCCTGATGTGAAGTGTCTGAGTGCTCATTATTGTCCATAACACATGGACCATGGTATGAACCCTTTCAAATTCGTTAAAAGCACTTGAGTATTTTTAATTAATTCCTTTTCTTTTTTTCTCAATACCCACCCAATTTGAGCCCTAATCCCATCTCATGGCTGCAGAGGAGCTATAACAAAAGACTGGTTCATGTTTAATGTCTGTTTAGTGCCTGAAAGGCATCTTGAAAATGTAAAATGACACAGAAATGCCAAATAATCATATTTTGTTGTCAACACTCCCCTTCAGCAATGCCCTTAAGCCTAACAAATTCTTGCTGCAAGCAAAGCAAATGTCCTCTCATTATTTTTGAACAATCCCATCCCCTGCCCTGAAGTTTGGAGCACCACGATGATACCTGGCCACCTGGGGACATCATTTTTGCTGGGGTTTTGGGTCTCCCCACAATTTCTCATTGCAAATCTCAAATTTCTGTTGCTCAGTTGCTGCTCACAGTAGCTTGGAGGAGCCCAGCAGGTGAGGGGATAATGTGCATGTCCCAAACACAGACAGCTGCATGGTGTGGAGCCAAGGGTTGTTGGGAGGAGCACACATGAGGAACACCAGGATGTGGCTGGAGATGGGGCCATATGGAGGAAGGGCAGCCCTTTTCTGGGACAAACCTTGCTCTGGCTCCTGGAGCAAAGCACAACCTGTCTCAATGCAGGAAGAAGTGGCCATGGACATTAGAAAACCTTTGACAGTGTCTCCCACATTATTTTCCTGGAAAAGCTGCAGCCCATGGCTTGGACAGGTTCAGTCTTAGCTGGGCTCAGAAGAGGCTGATGGCCAGGCCTAGAGAGTGGTGGGGGAAGTGGCCACATCCAGCTGGAGCTGGGTACTCATGGGGTTCCCCAAGACTCAGGACTGGGGTCACCCCAACCCCCTGCAGCTCCAGGCTGGGGGGGAGGGGCTGGAGCCCCAGGAGAGGCTGAGGGAGCTGGGAAGGGGCTCAGCCTGGAGAAAAGGAGGCTCAGGGGGGACCTTGTGGCTCTGCACAACTCCTGACAGGAGGGGACAGCCGGGGGATCGGGCTTTGCTCCCAGGGAACAGGGACAGGAGGAGAGGGAACAACCTTGAGTTGTACCAGGACAGAGCCATGTTGGATACTGGGGAAAATTCCTCCATGGAAAGGATGTTCAGGCCTTGGAAGGGGCTGCCCAGGGAGGTGTCGGAGTTCCCATCCCTGGAGGTGTCCAAGGAATGACTAGATGTGCCCAGTGCTCTGGGCTGGTGACAAGGTGGGGATTGGTCACAGGTTGGACTTGATGGTCTTGGATGTCTTTTCCAACCTCATGGATCCTGTGAATCTGTGACTGTGGAGGGGACAAGGTCACCCAAGATGTCTGAAGACTTTACACCATTTCCAGAAAGGCCCAAAAGAACTGGCTGTGCATGAGAACTGATTTGCAGAAAAAGTGAGAAACTTCTCTCCAGGTAAGGAAAATTTCTCTATAAAAGGTGCCCCCACGAAGCCTGGGCATTTCCAGGACCCTGGACATTCCATCAGCTGGATGAATCAGTGCTGGAGCCAGTACTGGGGATTTCTCTTTCTCCCTTCCTCCTTTTTCTCTTCAGTTCATCTCTCTCTTCCCTTTCACCCTACCCCATTATCCAAATCCCACTGCTGTGTGCTTACCTTGGAGCAGCAGGGATTTACACACAGATTTCCATGACAAGTGTGTAACTGACTAACAAAACCTTGTAGGAATTCACAAACCCTCTGACTTTTCTCATTCCTTTGAGCACAAGCACCTGCAAGTCCTGGGTGCTCCCTTCTCCTTAGGGGTGGGATTCCATGCAGGTGCTGCTGTGTGAGGTCCAGCCCCCAATATCCCAGCAGAAAAGTGATGGATGCTTGCTGTGGTCCTGGATAGGGAGTGTCCAAGGCTGTGCTGGCCTTCTGCCTGCTGTAATTTAAGTTGTGGGCAATCACTTCAGCCCAGGGTTTAATTTTTAGATAAAATTAGGAGAGGTGAATCCCAGCCAAGCCACGCATCTTTTGGCCCTACAGATTATGTTATACATTATATTGCATCCCACCATGCCATCCTGAGATGAGAGGCTGATCCATCCTCTGTGCTCCACCTTCATCACTCCTGGGGCCACAGGGGACACAGACAGAAAATTTGGGTTGCTCACAGCTTTGCCTGGCTGACAGCACCCTGCAGCTGCTTCCTTGCCCTTTCCTCGTGGGACACATGGCTTGGGAAGGATGAACTTTCTCAGGGGGAGACAGTTGTAGTTGGTGGCTGAAACTGAGTTCCTGAAATTGAAGGGCTGTTAGGAGCAGCCCAGCCAAAACCTAATGTGGATCGAAATACAGGAGCTGGAAGCCTGAATCCTTTGAGATCAATGAATCCCTCGAGGCTGGTGATAAAAATGCTGTTGTCTTCAGTAGGGCCAGAGCACAAAGGCAAACCCAGCTGTGTTACAAGGAGAAATTGTTCTCCCAAAGCATCAGGTCACTTAAATGAGTGATTCCTGGCTGTGATCCCAACAGTATTGCACTTGGAGAGAGGACTGAGACACTAACACTGAGCAAGCTTGATACTTCATGTCTGGTTTATTTGTTTGATGAAAAATTTTCAAGGAACAAATGAGAAAAACAGTTCTTATTTTTTCTGCTGCGTAAATGTTGGAGAAAATAATTTCTCTTCCCTGTAATTACCCTTGGGGAGGAACTTCTGTGATGGGCATTTCACCCCAGCTGTCACTGAGAAAGATGGATTGGAAGATGTAGAAGGGAAATAAGGAGATTTAAAAATAATCTAGATTCCATTTCTCTGTCAGATGTAATTTAAAGAGAGCCTGACCACATCTCGTTGCCTGCAGACAAAACACGGTGCAACGTGGATCCCTTTAGAAGCACTTGAGGTGATTAAAAGAAAGGCTTTCACAGAACATATTTCCTTGAATAAACACCAGTCTTAGTCCCAACTTCTGCCCCAGCTACCCCACCACAGTGATCTCTGCATCTCCCAAAATGAATTTTGTGTGGGGAAAATAACAAAAACAAAACCAAAAACAAAAACAACCTGTGGGTGCAAAACACCAAGGAAAGAGGATCGTCCTCCTAGGTAGCACAAGGTTTCCAGGGAGACATGCAGCCAGCCTGGTTTTCATGGAAATGTTAAATATCCAGCTCCAAACAGCCTCAGACACCCCTGGCCTGGAAAGACCTGCAGAGGCAGAGCATCCTGCTTGTGCCATGTTTTCATATGGATGCAAGCTTGGCTTTTAACCACAGTGCCCTAATGGAGATTAAACAACTCCACAAACAGCTGCTCTGTGGTGATATCAAGGGGGGACTGGATGAATTTATCAGTTTAGATGGAACTGGGGAAGTTCTGCTAATGCACTAGAACAACAAAGGTGCACAGATGGCAACTGAAATGCTTAGGGAACTTCTTAAGAAAAATCCAGCTGAGCCTTATAAACAAATGTTCTTTGTAAAACAAGCATCTGAGGAGTGAGGGAGACTCTGTCTGAACCACTTTAATTAAAATATTAATTTTTTTGCCATCAGGGACCTGCCTGAAGCGCGAGATGTTTAAATTATCAGTATGGCTGTAGGGAGCAAAAAGGGAAGGCAAGATTTGCACATGGCCCATCAGTGCTTGTTAAGCAAAGGGCAATTAAAAAAACAAAACAAAACAAAACAAAATAAACCAGAAACCAGCTTTATACAATTCTTTCCTGCTCATTTTAGTACAGGCAGGGGTGTTTTGTGCAGGCAAGCACCTTGTATGCATTCACAAGGGCCTTTGAAGCTGCCCAAACACAAAACATCAGGCTGGTGGGGCTTGCCTCGCCTGACACGCACACGGGTAAGGGCAGGGGAAGGCAACAGCTTGGCTGGTGGCTTTGAACTCATGCATGTACTTTCCAATTATTTAAACGGCCTGGCCAGATAAACATCAGCACCCAGGGATGGACGTTAATATTCACCAGAACAAATGTTCCAGGTTTTCAGCCCATAACTTATTCAAAGCAGTTGGTGGGGAGCAGGGCTGCTGAACTCGTGTTGCCTTTGGGTTGTGAACCCAAAGCCTCCCGGGGAAGGGACTGGGCTGACCCCACGCTCCTGTCCAAGGGCTCTGAGGGGGTTCTGTCCCTCTGCCCCACTCAGGGGAGACCCCACCCTCAGGGCTGCCTCCAGCCCAGGGTCCCTGCACTGGAAGGATGTGGAGCTGCTGGAGAGAGTCCAGAGCAAGCATCAAGCTGGTCAGAGAGATGGAACAGCTCTGGTATCTGGAAATGCTGAGAGAATTGGGATTGTTCAGCTTGGAGTGGGCAAGCTCTGAGGTGACCTGTTGTGGCCTTCCAGTGCCTGAAGGAGCCACCAAAAACATGGAGAGAGACTATTTACAAGGGCCTGGACTGACAGGACAAGGGGGAATGGCTTCACACTGCCAGAGAGTAGGTTTGGAGTAGCTAATGGGAAGAAATTGTTCCCTGTGAGGGTGATGAGACCCTGGCACCGGTTTCTCAGACAAGCTGTGGTTGCTCCACCCCTGGAGGTGTTCCAGGCCAGGCTGGACAGGGCTTGGAACAACCTGGGATAGTGGAAGGTATCCCTGCCCATGGCAGGGGTGGAACAGGATGGGCCTTAAGGTTCCTTCCATCCCAAACCACTCCATGTTTCTATGATATATGAGCAAGGAACACTGCTGGGTTTAAGTGGTGTTGTGTTTGAAAGGCCTGCAAGGGTGCTGCAGCATCAGAGGAGCTGTTCTCCTGCAGGACCTTGTTGACCACAGACAAAGGGTTTATGTTTTGTAGGGGACTGGAGCAGGCTGCATCCTTGGCAAGCTTCCATCCCTGCTCCCCTCCTGGGGTGAGCCAGTCCATCTCCACCTGGAGCCTGTGTTTCAAACCCAGGTCCCATTAATGCTGCTGTGCCTCCTGTCTCCTTGGACGAGTCCCTCCTTGGGCTGTGCACAGATCCAAGGGCAGCCAGGCCCTTCCAGGGGTTCTGCAGCTCTTGCTGCCCACAGCAGGGTTTGAGGCCAAAGGAGTACCTGAGACACTGATGAGTAAATGCTAATTAAATATAGCTCATATTCTGTCTGTGGCTCAGCAGGACACCCAGACATGATCTCCACCCCCAGCATGTGCCATCAGATGGGATTAGCAGCTTTCTCCCTGAGAGCTCATGCCAGGAGATGGTGCCCTGGGCAGGGGTGAAGGGCACACATCCCAGGGGGATGTCCAGGGGCCCAGGCTTAGCCAAGCCCCACAATGAACCACTGAATCACAGTAAACCACCTCTCCTGGTGGCCTGATGGCTGTGTCAGACTTGGTGCACGTTTGGTGGAGGGAGATGGAGGGAGGAGAAGGGGGAAGGTGGGTTCTGCAGAGCACCAGGAGGAAGGGTTTGCTGTGGGTTACCAGAATCACTTTTTCCTTCATGTGCTGGCTTTACTGGCCTTTGCCAACCCAACCAGCAAGGACAAAACAAGAACACACTGAAATCATGGAACCATGGGATGGCTTGGGTTGGAAGGGACCTTTAAAGGGCACCCTCCTGCAAGGGGCATGGACTCCTCCAATACATTGAAAGTCCCTCTAAAAATTGATTTTGCTGTACTTTGGAATGACACCAGCCAATGTCAGGGATGTATACTGATGTTTCTGAAGCCCACGTGGCATACACTGGGCAGGGACTGGGACCAGAGGTTTGAATTTTCATGGGTTCAGGGTCTGTGTCTGAACTGCTTAATCCCAGCCAGCCACATGTGGACAGTAGGGACATCCTTGTCTTCTCTGGAGACATAATAAAATCATTCACATGCTGGAAGATGGACGAGTTATGCCATAATAATAAAAATTACTAGATGTGCTGTGCCAGTCAACTTCCCCTTAAAACCAAGCCCTGCCATGCTTTAGTCCCTGGCATTCCATTTTAAAAGTATTTTCCATTTCCTTTTTTGAATCAGGACAGAAAATGCTGTCATGTCAGGGATAGTCAGATGATTTTTTACTGTGCAAAGCAAAATAATTTCACTTCACAAACAGCCATGGGAGGCCCTCCATCAGATACTGTCCTGTTACCTGGAAATCAGCTCATCAAAAGGACTCCAGTTTCTCAGCAACCACAGGAATAACGCACTGGGCCTTCCTGTAAGCTTGCTGCTTAGATTGGAGGCATTTCACGGGAGAGGTGGAGACTTAAGGAAAAAAAAGAATTATAAATTGATGCTCAGCTGTTTCATATTTCTATGCTAAGGTATCAAATGCAGCACAATGGCCAAGAGCTGCAAGCCTTGGCCCAAGCCAGGGCTTCCTGAGGCCCACAGAGCAGACCCACTCACACCAGTGAGAGCTGGGGCTCTGCAGGAACCAGAGACCAGCTCAGAACACAAACAACTGAGAGCAAAACTTTTCAGAAATCCATTAAAGAAAAGGCTGGTGCCAAGTCAATAAAGACTGCATGACGGATTAGCTGATGTATGAAACAGGAAAGAGTGAATTGTGTGTTCACCTTTCCTGCACTCACTTTTGGCACATCCCACCTGCCCCCCATGGACTGGAAGGAGATCAGGTGGATTTGTGGGTACACAAAAAGTTATCCCAAAGAACTGGACTCAGTGGTTTTAGCACAGGTTTTTTTCTTCAATTGCATATAGTCACAAATAAATTCTTTCTGTTTTTTTATACACTGAGCTGACTCAGAAGCAAATTCACCTGCTGTTTAGTGCAAATAGTTTCTGACAATAGTCAGAATTCCAATTCCATGGCAATTCTAACCTGTCATATCCAGTATGAACCAAATACCAAGATCCTACTCTTGCTCTTAAGTCACAAATTTTACACTTGGAAAAGACTTTGCAGGTTTTAGGAGCACACAGTGGTTGGCCTGGTCTTATTTGCCAGCCATTCTTAGAAAAGAAGAAGCTGAATATAGTATTTTGCTGTCTAATTACTAAGTCAAATTTAATGGTCTGTCTGCTGCTCTCATGCATTGATGCTTGCGTTGTAGTAAAAGCTGAAAAGTGCCCTTACACTTGTAAAGTGTAGTAAATTTGTCTAGTAAAGCAGAGGGAAGCGCTGGTCAAGGCACTCTGAACAGCAGAGGTGTCCTCTCCCTCAGGCCATCAGTCCCCATTTTCTCCTTATCTGTGGTTCCCCTACAGCCCCCCCTCCTTATTAGGGGCTTCCCTGAGATCCTGAGAATCCCCCCAGCTTTTGTCCAAGGAAGGAGAGTCTAAGCACATGGGTTTATCACATAGTCAATGGATCATAGAATTATTCGAGTGGAAAAGGACCTTAAAGCTCATCCCATCTCATCCAACCCCCCGCCATGGGCAGGGACACCTTCCACTGTCCCAGGTTGCTCCAAGCCCTGTCCAGCCTGGCCCTGGACACTGCCAGGGATCCAGGGGCAGCCCCAGCTGCTCTGGGCACCCTGTGCCAGGGCCTGCCCACCCTGCCAGCCAGCAATTGCTGCCCAAGATCCCATCTGTGCCTGCCCTCTGGCCCTGGGAGCCATTGCCTGTGTGCTGTCCCTGCAGGCCTTGTCCCCAGTCCCTCTGCAGCTCTCCTGGAGCCCCTTCAGGCCCTGCCAGGGGCTCGCAGCTCTCCCTGGAGCCTTCTCTTGTGCAGCTGAACAGCCCCAGCTGTGCCAGGCTGGATCCAGAGCAGAGGGGCTCCAGCCCTATTGCACAGGCCTGCATGTGTTGGGATTTTTTCCCTGGAGTTCATCAGGCCCAGTTGCCAGCTGTGCTTCACAGAGAGCTGCCATGATCCAAAGACATTCAAGAGCCTCACACATCCAGGACAGGTTTCCAGGAAAACAAGTGAACTCCAGAGGTGCAGCAATGGAAACAATAGCCCAGTTCTGGATTTGGCAGATGGACAAGGGCTTGTGTCCAGAGCCAGGGCAGAGGCACGAGGGGCTGATGCCACCCAGCAGGGAGCCAGGGCTGCCATTGCTCTCAGAGGATGGGGATTGTTTGTTCTGGCTGCTTTCCAGTGTCATCCCGATGACTCGGAGGTGGGGGGATTTCAAGGAAACATTTGAGATGCTCATCCAAACCTTGTTTTAAAACATGGCTCAGCAAAAAGAGTCCCTGTTTCACACGGGAAGGCTGCTCAGTGCATGACAGGGCAAAGTGCTGGAGGCAGAGTAGAGGCCATCAGGCTTCTGGGGCCACCAGAGGCCAGCAGGATTCTCCAACATCCTCCATCAGGTGCTGGAAGGAAAAATATGAAAAGTCTTTGGGGTGCAGTATGACTTGATTAAAATAAAAAAGTAAAACAAATCCCAAAATAACTGTGCTGTTAAAGGTCCATCCCCTTCTCTGGAGGAAGGTCCATCCCCTTCTCATCTAGGATGGATGCTTGCTAATAAACCAGGAGGGCTTTGTTCATCTGCCAGCTCCCCCACAAGCTGGCTGGGTGGTCTTCCTGTGACTTAAATCTTTTTAACCTCAGTATCTCTATCTGGGAAATGAGTAGGAAAAATCCATATTTCCTATATATTCCCTTCTCCCCTTTAACATCATACTCCAAAAGAAATGTAAAACAATTAAGAAATCTGAGGTGTTGCTGCTATTTTTTTCATAGCAAAAGCCAGAACTCCTGCGCGAGGAGTTCTTTTAGCCTTCATTGCCACAGAGATTTTTTTAATATAGAGGGGATCCAAGAGGGGAGATGGGCAAAGACTGCCAGATCCTGAATGGGACCCTCCTAAACAGGAGGATTTGGGCAGAGCTCTCCCACCAGCAGACTGGTAATCTCCTGCCTAGACAGGACGTCAGGAACTGTCTGGAAACATCTCATCCTTCCTTGGGTACAGCAGGCACAGGAACACCATGACCTGCAGTGGACAGCCAAGCTTCAGGGTGCTTATTAAACCCACTCAAGTTTCCCAATGCTCACTAAGCCAGGGCTCACTCAGTCTCCTTATTATTGTATAGTTTTACCTGATCTTGGGTTTTAGCTAATTGCTTTTTACCTTGGATTACCTGGACAAGGTTTTTATGTAACAGTTCTTGTGGAGATGTAAAACATGAGAGCGTGGAGCATAGGCCCTGCAGGTCGGTACTTAGGTGGCTCTGACAAGAGTGTGGTCAAGAACATTGTACAAAATGGCAAATCTGAACATCCACAGTGTCTGCTGAGTCAAAGAGCTGTGGCTGAAACCACAGAGGAAACCATTCAGAGGGAACTGGATTTGTTTTTCAAAGTAGCGCGTCTAGACGTCATTTTGCCACCTTGCACCTTTATATTCTCCTGCTCCCCTCTTACTGTGCTTTAGGGAAAATTTCAAGATTACATTTTGTTGTGTTCTATCGTCAGTCCCACAATTTCCCAATGCAAACTGCAAGGTGTTAGCAAACAGTGGGAACAGAAAAAAAGCTTTGCTGCTATTGTGAAAGCGTAGGTATAATGCATCTATTTGCTGAATTACAGAAAATTCCTCCTGCAGCTGAGTGTTGGCAAAATTGGTCACTTAATTCTGAAAGAATTAATTCCTCTCAAAGAAAGTAACAGCAATTACTTCAATGTCATGGCAACACACACCAGGGCTATGTGAGATGTCTCTCACCATCTCCTCACTGCAGTCTTCCCTTGGAAATAAAAAGGAAAAAAGAAAAGTCATTTTGGCAGGAGTTTAGCACTGAGGTGTCCTGGAGAAGCATTCCCCAGGTCTGATGGATTTGGGGGAGCATGCCCAGTGAGCATCATTTCGAGCACCCTTTGGGCAGCTGCCCCTGCTCTCCCCAGCCCAGGCCTGCTGTCACAGGAGGCTGACAGCACCTCCCTGTCTGCTGCCAAAATCCTCCCCAGAGCATGCACAGAGCTTTTCAGCCCAGCAGCCTCTGAAACAGCACAGGACCAGCTCTCTGTGCCCCTCAGCAGCCATCTCACAGCACCAGGGCTTCCAGGGGCTTTGCTGGGTGTTGCAGGGATGAGCAGGGTGGGTGTGGGGGCCCAGGCTTTTGGCTTCACCTTGTCAGAGTAAATGCAAATTATCTTACTCTCCAAGCTAATGGGAATAAAATCCTTACAGGCCATAAATTACACTGAGTCTCTCTAGGATCCATGGCTTACCCTCCCAAAAATCAGCTCCCTTGCCTTCGGCCAGGGCTCAGTCAAAGGCATGGGTGGAGTACGGGCGGATTCCCAATGATATCATGGAAGGATGTGGGTTTGCCTGCAAATTCCTGTGTCTTCTCCTGAGCTAATTTCACTCTTTGTTTACTCTTATCAGGACTTCTGCAGCCAAGAATTAATTAGCAGCACTGCCTTAGTACATTGGGGTCCTACCAGTTCAAGTCATTGTATGCACACAAAGCCAAGAAGATTTGCACAGCCTAAAACAATTTTTAAAAGGAAGTCACTACTAAGCAATATTACTGTTTGAAAAATCAGCTAATTATACCAGCAAAAATAAACACTGAAGGAGAGACCAACTCTCCAGTTTCACCATACATAAAGCAAGCAGTGCTAGTGGTTTGGAAGAAGATGCTTTTGTAGGGAGTTTGACATTTTGTTTTAGCTGCTGAAGAACTTTCAGTCTGACTCCCCTCCACCATGCCAGGTACCTGGACAGGTCAGGCCAGAGAGCCTCACTTAATGCCTTAATGCATTGCCTAGGGCTGTGCATTTTTGCTTTTGTTCTGGTTTTTGTATGTCTTTTTGTGGGGGTTTTTGGTGGGGTGTTTTTGGTTGGTTGGTTGGTTTTGGTAGGGGTTTTTTTGTTTGTTTGGTTGGTTTTTTTTGTTTTTTGGGTTTTTGGTTTGTTAATTATTTGTTCTTTAAGAATGATAAAAAAAATCCAAACAGAGTGATACTTTGTCACACAGCACTAATTCAGTTACTTGAAGAGAGACACGCAGAGGCTGTTTGCTTCCTGTAGTTACTAAAGTAAATAAATCGCGTGTAGATTAAGTGCTGGGTGATGAAGGCAACATTGTACAATATCCCCCAGCCGACTCTTACCTTTGCGAGATAAGATACGGTCCCGAAAAGGCTGATGAACTACAGGCATTCACATGAAACTACTACGACTACCACTAGTAAAAATATCACCCAGCCATACTTGCTAAAATAAACATTTATATGCACAGATAATCCCCACGCTTCGATGTCCAAACCAGCAGGAGGTGAACTGCTGGGAAAAGCTGTGCCAGAGGGAGCTGTACCTGCAGGGCTCCTGCCAGGGGCTCTTCTCTGGCATCGCTCCGAACTATTGACAGTGATTGGCACACATGGGGAAGAGGGAACGAATCCAGGCTGCACATCCCAAAATAAACAAGCAGGAAGAACAACAACAGAAATAAAGGGCCACGGAGCTGCTGCCAGGGCTGGAGCCCCTCTGCTCTGGAGCCAGCCTGGCACAGCTGGGGCTGTTCAGCTGCACAAGAGAAGGCTCCAGGGAGAGCTGCG
This sequence comes from Peucedramus taeniatus, assembly GCA_013400575.1. NCBI lineage: Eukaryota > Metazoa > Chordata > Aves > Passeriformes > Fringillidae > Peucedramus > Peucedramus taeniatus. The sequence goes on along the minus strand of WBNO01021515.1, from coordinate 16,363 downwards.
AGCCCCTGGCAGGGCCTGAAGGGGCTCCAGGAGAGCTGCAGAGGGACTGGGGACAAGGCCTGCAGGGACAGCACACAGGCAATGGCTCCCAGGGCCAGAGGGCAGGCACAGATGGGATCTTGGGCAGCAATTGCTGGCTGGCAGGGTGGGCAGGCCCTGGCACAGGGTGCCCAGAGCAGCTGGGGCTGCCCCTGGATCCCTGGCAGTGCCCAAGGCCAGGCTGGACAGGGCTTGGAGCCACCTGGGATAGTGGGAAGTGTCCCTGCCCATGGCAGGGGGTTGGATGAGATGAGCTTTAAGTTCCAACCCAAACCACACCATGATTCTGTGTGATTTCTTTTTTTTTTTTATTTGTTTTAGGCAGAAGAAAAGCTTTAGTAAATATTTTCACATCATAATTTTCATGCCGATGAGAGCAACAGACCAAGATAATAGGAGTCTCATTTCCTCTTAGGAAACTAAATGTGAAATGAGGCTTGGGATGAAGCTCCTGAAGTCAGCTACTCTGTCACCCAGCTCCCTGGGGGATTACCCACAGGAAACACAGTTTCCCTTTTCTTCAGGGTCAGTGAGCTAGGAAGCTCTCCTGGAATAAAATCCCCTCCCAGTGAGCTCCCACCTCCATGAATTTATTCTTGAGACAAGGGCCATGTTCCATGTATGGTAGGTAGATGTGTTTTAGCCATGAAGATGTTTATGGCCTACAAAAGGTATTTATTTTTTTTTCTGGAGTGTGAGAAGATGGAACATTGGGTAGTCCTTTGCCAGACAAAATCACTTCCAGAATACAAAGCATTTTAGTGTGGGACACCAGAAGCCAGTCAAGCAATTTATTTGAGTGTTCTGTGTGATAATTTGAGTTCCAAACTACTTAGAGTGGAAAGAGACCTTAATATCATCACTGCCATGGGCCAGGACGCTTTCCTCTAGACCAGGTCACTCAAAGCCACATTTCTGCTTAGTCAAGGCTACGGATATTGTTTAATTTGGGTATTTTGCAGGACTTTAACTCTGTTTTTCTGCCTATTTTTTTGTGCCTGGGATGGGAAGGCAGCACCAGGGCCTTGAGACAAAATGGTACAGCCCCTGGAACCTGAGATGAATAGCTGAAAGTGCTTACACAAGAAGGGCTCATCAGGTAACTCTGAATGAAAACCATGCCAAAATCATGTACTGGGGCTTATTACATACAAATCTCAGAGTAAAGATAAGCCAGCCTAACCATCTGGATACGTATGTCATACAATAGTACACACAGTTTGGGTTTTGTTCTTAAATCCTCCTGTCCCCAAAAAAGAAAATGAAGTTAACTCTAAACATGTTTTTTTTTCTACTAAAAACATCTAAATTGGAAAGTCCTTTAGCAAGCTGTTCCTTTTCTATTCCAAATCTTAAAACAAGTAAAACCATCAATGTCCCCTGAAAGTTAACAATTGAATTGCAAGAAGGAAGTGCAAGGAGACAGGTCACCCTTCAATACTAGGTATTTATTTTCTTGTATTAAGTGTTCCTAGTAGACAAGTGAAAGAAAATAGCTCAATTTTTGCTTTTCACAATGTCACTTCTAAGAATCATTTTTGCAGTTCCAGGAAAGATCAATCACATTATTGCTGGCAGTAAGTAGCACTCCCACAAGCTGTTAAATTCTTTACCTGCAGACAAGTGGCTCTTGAATAGCTAAAAAACCCTGTTTCCTGCCTTTTGAAGATATGAAAGAGACTCAAAAGGATTATGAAATCACTGTAGCAGATAACCTTCAGACAGCAGCATCATCAAAAGGCAAGGATAAACAACGAAATTCATCCAGCATCTAACTGTGTAACGTCAAAAAGTTCCAACTGGAGAGGAGCAGCCTTCAGCAAAACCAGGGTCTGCAAGGAGTGTTCTTGGTGAGTGTAAGGAAAGGATGTATCATGACTGACAGCAGTAACATATACATTAAAATACATACTTATATATGTGTCTTTAATAGCACACGATACTTCAGAGGAAAGAAACCACAGATCTGCGGTAAAAATTAACAAAAGTGCCAGCGTGGTACTGAAGTGTATTTCTCAACTTAAAATAAAATTATCCTGCAGTCTGGACTGGGAGTCTGGGGCCCAAAACCTCATGGGGTCACCTTGTCCAGAAGAGTCAAGCTCACCTGCAAGGAAGAGCAGAAAGGGTCTGTTTGTTTTGTGTATCCTACAATCACATATGGCCACCTGAAATTCTGAGATTTTGGATTGGTTGCTCTTTCCATAAAATTGTTAAGTCAAGCTCTCCCTGATATCAGTAAAAATTGAGGATGCTCTGCCTCCCAAGAGAAAGTCTTGTTTCCAGACATATTAAAAGTGCTCTGGGTTATTTTGACATCTCATTTTAAATAATCTCACTTGATTTGACTGTGTATACTGGGTTTGCACAGCATTAAACAAAGTATGGGACTACAGCATGAGCACTAGGAAACTCAGTCCTCTGCTTCTGTCTTCACCTGACCCACAACATTTTGAAAATTCACAAGAAAATCATAATTGTTGCTATTTATGACCTATCAGTGTAAGCACCCTCACAATCCTGGAGGATTTCTTCTTCCTCAAGAGGCAGAAGTTCCTGCTCCATGGATGGCTCAGCATCCAGGTGGGTGGGCATGACAACACAGGGCCATGGACCAGCACCTTGGAAGTGAAAAAGAGATGGTCAGCTGGTCAGGCTTGAGGTTTGACTGGCAGGCCTAATGAGTATCAGCAAAAATACCCTCCCAGTCGTGTGAACTTTGATTTCCAACACAGACAGATCCTCCTGCATGTGTAGCTCATGACATTTGGGAGAGGGGTTTGAACTATGCAGGAGGAAGAGTTTAGAAGTCAGTACCAGATGTATTTCCTGAGCAAGGAGTGTCTGGGTGCCATGGCACAGTTCTGCTGCTATCTCCTCTGAGCATAGACAACATCAATTTCTGCCCTAACCAACCTCACCTGGAAGGCTAAATCTGCTGAAAAGGTATTAATTAAGAACTGTTCACCAGACTTGGTAAGTGTTTGCCCCAATGACCAAACCAAAAAAAGGGCAGATCAGGCACTCTGCAAACTCTCCATGAGGAGAGCTACTCAGGACAGAGAAATAGATGATGGCAAACAGTAAATTTTCACATGTCCTTTGATCACAGTCCAGATGCTGCTCTGTCTGTGTCATCCACATCACTCCATGACCCAGCTCTGGATGAGTGAAGCTGAGCAAAGGACAGCCTGTGCTTGAGTTCCCAGAGGATGAACCATGTACCAGCAGGTAACAGCAAGCCAAAAATTTGAGATTAACATTCTGATGGCTCATATTTTGTCCGTCATCACTGACAGAGGACTTGTAGAAAGATGTCTCACCTGCAGTGACAAATGAACTCATGCTTTGAAGCTAACAGCTTCCCTTGAATTGCTCTCATTATTCTCTACCTTAGACTGCCAGCACTGTATGTGCATCTTTTGAGCCAAACCCACCGGAACGACTGGATTTTATATTATATCACAAAGTGGCAGGATGAGATAATGATATGTGTCCCCTTCACATGCCATTTTCCACAAGGCCTAGAAGGGATCATCATACTTTATTTTATGATCAACGGGTCATTCATCTATATCTGCTCTGAAGCCACAATAGACTTTTTGCCAATCACTAATAGAAACTAAATAAACACAGCCAAACAGTGTCATCTATCTGTGTGGTGAGTAATTGTGAGGGGTTCCTCTTTAAATAGATGCTTAAGTAAATATAGAAATATCATTTTACAAATGCTGGCTCAAGGAGAGGTGTTGGGGAACTACAAAGAAGGGACATCTCACTTAGGTATGTATGTATAGAAGTGCAAACGTGGGCCTGATACCATTATCAAGCACATACCAAAATAATTTAATTTGGCTTTTGTTGCCCCCTGTGTGTGTTCTTCAGTGTACCATACTCATGATGTAAAAGTGCCTTTCTATTTCCAAAGCCTCATTCACAAAAATGACCTTTTTGTTGAATGTTTTCCTTCTAGCAGGCAGCACTTTATTTCCCAAGGAGGCTGTTGAGGGACTATTTCATGTATAAGAGTTTCTGTGAGGGTTACAACGCATATGATGACGGGTTATAATGCAGATGTATGATCTTTCTAGACCCTCTCTCTGTCTCTCCCTCTGTCTGTGTTTATTAATGACCCTGTAGCTCTGAGCCCGGAGCACTGGGTGTTCTGGCTGACGCAAGTTATTTTGCTCTCAAGGGCAATCCTCCCTCTTGTGTCCTTGGGGCACAGTATTCACCCTCACCTCTACACCTGCCATGTCAGGCTGTGCCCTGGGTCCAGAGGTGTAGGTTTCTCAGTGCCATATGGAGCTCCCTGCTACCTGCAGCACAGTAATTTAAATATTAAGGATGCGCTGGTTTGGAAAGTTCAGCTCTCGGTGAGCAATACTCAGTTAACTGCTGGAAGAGGGAAGTAGAAATTGGGAAGAGGAAGCAATGGGGAATCATAAAGGGTTTCAAATGCTTTTGTAATTGTCTGCAGATCAGACACGGGGCTGGTGACTCCCATTGATGCCTGCCAGCACAAAACCACAGTGGCTCACCCGGCCACCTGAGTGGGACTGAAAGATTTATCTCCAGACAAATAATGGAGATGGTGGTAGAGAGGGAGCAGTCAGACATGAAAGACAGTGGGGCACAGGAAATTGCTTCCAGGCAGGAAACTTTGGCTCCCAAATCTGTAGAAAGAAGGAAGCAGGTCTCCTAGGGTTTCTGGTGTTTGAGCAGTGACTGTCGTATTTCTGCTGTTTCTTTACCTCCCCTCCACAGCTCAGTCCCTTCAACCTCTTCAAATCACAGCTTCCTCTTTTCCTATCAACAAAACCCTTGAATCAGAAAGGAAGAAAAATACAGACCTTTTGCAATACCACTGCCACTGCAAAAAAAATGAGTTGCTGGGAGGAAAGGGGTGAGGATTCCTGGGGCTTGCACCCACAGAGAGGGAGATGGGAATAGGACACAGGTCTCTGCAAGAGGACATCCTGAATTCTTCAGCTGCCAGTAGCTTGGAGCTTGGAAGGGTTACGTGGTGAAATGGCACATCATTCTTTGGGTTCTATCAAATGGGGTCATGCACTCACTTTTTTAGTGAAATGGCTGCTTTGTTACTGCTGCAGACACTCAGTGGCAGCTGTGGCCAGAAATATGGGCTGGGCACAGCCTAGGCTGCAGGCAGCAGGGCAGGGGGATCCTAAACCTAATCCCTCTGCCCCTGTGCCCATGTGAGAGCCCACCTGCAGAGCTGCCCCAGCCCTGGCTCCAACAGCACAAGGACGTGGAGCTGCTGCAGCCAGGGCAGAGGAGGCCACGGAGCTGCTGCCAGGGCTGGAGCCCCTCTGCTCTGGAGCCAGCCTGGCACAGCTGGGGCTGTTCAGCTGCACAAGAGAAGGCTCCAGGGAGAGCTGCGAGCCCCTGGCAGGGCCTGAAGGGGCTCCAGGAGAGCTGCAGAGGGACTGGGGACAAGGCCTGCAGGGACAGCACACAGGCAATGGCTCCCAGGGCCAGAGGGCAGGCACAGATGGGATCTTGGGCAGCAATTGCTGGCTGGGAGGGTGGGCAGGCCCTGGCACAGGGTGCCCAGAGCAGCTGGGGCTGCCCCTGGATCCCTGGCAGTGTCCAAGGCCAGGCTGGACAGGGCTTGGAGCAGCCTGGGATAGTGGAAGGTGTCCCAACCCACAGCAGGGGGTGGAATGTGATAATTTTCAAGGTCCATGGCAGGGGGTCGAATGAGATGCTCTTCAAGGTCCTTTCCAACCAAAACCATTCTGAGTCCACGAAAACAGCTGCTCCCAGCTGGGCAGTGGCACCATCTCCCCTGTGCAGCTGCAGACCTCCCAGGTTGCTCTCGTTTGTTGGGTCTCAAAGCAGCAATCCCCAAAACAAACCTGTCTGAGCTGCAGTGCTTCCCTCACCCCGTGTCCCACCCGGACCACCAAGCTCCCTGGGCATCTCCTGGGGGTGAACAGGCTTCCCACATGGATGTATCACCCACACTGCAATGGGTGTCCAGGGGAAGGAATTGTACTCTGAAGGGTTTTTTCTCCTCTCAGAGATTGTCAGGAGATACTAAAAAAATATAAGACCAGAATTTTAACTTTCTTCTATCAAAATATATGTGGGGTGAATGCCATCTAATACATGATCCAGCCAGGCAAGTGCCAATAGTGAAATAGATATTTTCAATCAGTGTCAAACAGTGCATAAGGCTTTGAGTTTTTCCTCTCCAGCCTGGTGAGCAGAGATGAAGTGCCTTGGCAGATGCTGGAGCAGAAATCCACACCGCCCTCAGGGGCACATATAATGGCATGGGATTTCTGTACATTACAGCATTCCTTTAGCACCATGTCATCTAATGACAGACTTTCTTCTCTTTTTTGGGGGGTAGGGAGATAGAAATTAGGTTTGTTATATGGTTCCCTCCCTCTTAGCTGTTTCTCAGTTTAGTTTTCAGATAGATCGTGGATTATGTGTTAACTGCGAATAAAAAAAAATTAGTTCAGCCTTGCAGTGGGTGCCCTTTGGAGTCTGGGAGGGGAGAAGCTGCACCTTCTGACTGCCAATAGCTGGAGTAATAACACAGAGGGGTAATAATCTGTTAGTAAGCACAGTCATAGCTGGGTAAACTGAGGAACGGGGGTGGCACAGGTGAGAAAGGGTGTTGTGGAACAGAGGGGGAGCAGGATGTGCCAGCATGGAGGTGGCAGCAGGTGAAGCTGGAGGGGTGAAGGGTGGCAGGAAAAGGAGAAAGAGGAGGATGATGAGGAAGAGGAAGAAGTGGCAGGGAGTCCTCAGCCCCAGGGATCAAACAGGGCTGAGATTGGCATGGTCTGGGCAGGGCAGTAGCACAGGCTGAGGAGTTCTTGTGTGTTCTGTAATGTCCCCTGTGCTGGCACTGCTGAGGCACCTCCAGTGCTGGGGACAGCTCTGGGCCCTCAGGACAAGAGAGACACTGAGGGGCTGGAGGTGTCCAGGGCAGGGAACGGAGCTGGGGAAGGGGCTGGAGCCCCAGGAGAGGCTGAGGGAGCTGGGAAGGGGCTCAGCCTGGAGAAAAGGAGGCTCAGGGGGGACCTTGTGGCTTTGCACAACTCCTGACAGGAGGGGACAGCCGGGGGGGTCGGGCTGTGCTCCAGGGAACAGGGACAGGAGGAGAGGGAACAACCTCAGGCTGGGCATGGGGAAGTTCTATCTGCAAATTGGAGAAAATTTTTTCCCTGAAAAGAACTGTCCATCCCTGGCACAGCTGCCCAGGGCAGTGGTGTAGTCCCCATCCCTGTAGAGATTTAAAAGCTGTGTGGATGTGGCTCTTTGGGACAGGGGATAGCAGTGGCCTGGGCAGTGCTGGGGCATTAGTTGAACTCAATGATCTTAGGGGGCTTTGGCAACATAAACAATTCTGTGATTTTATACATATTACCACATAATTCCCATTTATCAACTGTAAGATGCTCCGGAGCTGTGGCATGGCTCACATCCTTTACCCCAGGGCTGCATCCCAGGCAGTGCTGTTTGAGAGCCCTGATGGGGACAGGAGGTGTGATTTGCAGCAGGACTCTGTAGGCAGGGAGGTAGCACTTAAAATAGTTCAGGCATACAGAAAATGAATCCTTTCTTCTGAGACTCTGCCTAGTTTTGTGTTCCCGGTAAGTCAAAGCAATTAAGAGAGCTTTCTGGCTTTACTTAATCTAATTTACCACATTTTTCTGTAATGAATATATTGCAGAATAGTTGAACTAGTCCGGACCAAAGGCACTGTCAGAGCAGTTCCAATTTACCTCACCTGGTGTTGTGCAGACTGACGTGAGGCAGAGGGAGATGATGCACTGAGACTCAACTTGGGGCTCGCCAGAGGGATGGGGACAATGTGTCATGATGTTTCCAGCTGTGACCCAAGAAGCTGAGACCTTGCTGTGTGCCCTTTTTATCACAGGAAGTGTCCAAGGCCAGGTTGGATGGGGCTTGGAGAAATCTGATCTAGAGGAAGGTGTCCCTGCCCATGGCAGGGGGTGGGACTGGATGGGCTTTAAAATCCCTTCCAACCCGAACCATCCCAGGATCCTGCGATCTTCCCAACCGACCGAGTGCTGGTGGAGAAGCCCTGAGAGCTCTGAACTCCCACTGACAGGCACCCTTTGGAGGTGAGGCTACTCTTTGTAGGAGTCAGTAAGGTCTTGAGAAACCCGAGTTGCTGACTTCCTAGCACATCACCATAAACAGAGAGAGTAATAATAATAATAATACTTAGCAGGTAAGGACAATAGCTGTCAGGGCTGTGAATGGGATGGTTCTTGCAAAGCTCTGTTTATGGTGCCTGTGATATCAGAAAGTCTGGCAGGAGGTCTGCTGCTCGGATTTCTTAAGGGCTTTAGGAGGTGGTAATTGTCTCACTTTTGCTTTAAACACCGTGTTAATTATGGTTTTAAACAATGGCTATAAAGTCATCCTTTAATTCTTCGTGAAGTGCTTCCCTGTCTCTGTGATTTGGGAGGCAGGTGAGTGTTGGAAAGCACTGGGACGAGGTCACAATTGAGTACCCTCACTAGGACCAGCAAACAAATAAGAACCTTTTTAATTTTGCTGATGGTAGTTGATACACGTTAATATCTAAGGTCTTTCTCTGAACTTGAAGGCACAGTTAGCCTAGGACCCATTACAGTGAACTTTTCCCCTTTGCTTTAAATCAGTTTTCTTCTCTGTTCCATATTTGGTGTTGGGTGGTTTGACTTTGTGTCATTAAATGATGCTAGCAGACCCCAAAAAAATCATAATTAAAAAAAAAACCTCCAATACACTTTGGATATTTCAGACCTAAGGTTACTTTTATGTCTTTGCATAAAACCTCAAATATTAACACATATGGGAGATGGTGAGCCATGTTCTGCAATCTCTAGAAGAGCCACAGGTATCTCAGTCAGTATAGCTGCTTTTACCTCCTCACAGAATATGTAATTTTTCCTCTTAAATGGAGAGAACAAGTCTGGGCCTCCTTTGGATTAATCATTGCTATCAGATGGCGTGCCTTCTTCCCTCCAGATAAAATGAATGTACAGGTTTGGGTAATGTGCTTTTGAAAATCCAATTTTTAAATTACACTTTACTTCTAATACTTCTTTTTTTTCTTCACTTTATGCAATTTGGATTGTGAAATCAGGGAAGTCAGTTCCTGCCCAATCCTATATTTCTTGTTTACCTGAAACTCCCTTACATGAGGTTGAAAGAAATTTTCTCATCCTGAAGGTTGTGACTATCAGACAGAGTTTCAGTTTTATTTTTTTAATGCTAGCTACTTTCCCATTCTCAAGCAATTTCCATCACTTGGAAATTTCAGAGAAAGAATCAATTCCCAGCAGGTTGCTTTTCCTGGAACTAAGCCATGTGCAAGGCTGTCATGAAAGCATTTCTGTTTGGTTTAATATTTGTGAAAAGTTATTAAAGAATCCCAACCCTACATTTAGACAAATGAGGGCTTTTCAATTATCTGTTTTAATACACTAGCCCTACTAATTCATAAATTATTGGGTATGAGGAGCTATTCCTACTGTCTAGACTACCCACCTGAGTAACTCGGGGCAGAAAGACTCCCTGCACCCGTACAGGTTTAAACCAGCTGGAGCTCATCTGCTGAATACCACCAAAACCTCATTTCACAATTACTATTGACAAAACATCCACCACAACCAGTGGTTAATTACTCCACCTGGATCATTACTGTTGAAAAACGATGCTTCACTTCTCAGTTGTGTCCTCCTAGCACAGCACCTACCTTTTCTTTTTTTCAGCCATGCAGGTATTTTGTGACTAAGTCATTGTAGATAAAAGACATTACTTGCCTCAGCTGTCCTGAATTTGAAGCATCTTTTAATTATTTCCATGCATCTTCTCCCTTCTCTCTCACACACCCCAAAAAGACATATCATGTGTAAGTCCAAAATACTGTGATCTAGACCTATAATGCTCCCAGAGAGCTGGAATATGAAGGAAGCATCTAATAATTTTGTTATTTTAAGTGAGCATTTGTATTGGATTTAAGGACAAGAAATCCAAACTGTGTTCCTTGAAAAAGACTGTTGTGCAGTGTAACTGTGATACTCCACATGGAAAAGGTCAGGGCTTCATAAAGTCCTTGATTGCAGATGTCTGATAGTTGGATTACTTTTTTTTTATGTCAAGCTGTAGGTCAGAAAGAGGAGCACTGATACTGAACAACTCACCATAAACATGAGAATTTTCTTTTTACAACAGGCCAGTCCCTGCCTCTGACTGGACAAAATTCTCATTAGTGTCACTGGGAATGTTGCTTGGTAAAGTCTGTGAAAAGCATAGGCTGTTATATTGCCATCTGTGAGGACATGACTAATGTTTGAGGGAGAAAAATCAGCTCCACAGTGCATCTGGCCAGGCCACTGCAATAAATACAGAGAGACACATAAATGATGGTAAGGTTACGACCTATCCCATTAAAAAGGAAGGAACTCCAAAATTACACCCCTACCTGCCAGCAATAGGAAATACAGAAGCTGGAGTTTTTCCTCTTGACTTGCTTGTTACTCTCCCATCCTTTTACAACTATTTCCTTCTGCCAAAAAGAGTTTGGGTTGGTTTTGTTTGATTTTAGTGAGGGTGTTGTGGGCTCCTCCCGCTGGTAAACTGATCTGCGGGGCAGTGACACCTCAGTCTCCTCTCCTGGGTAAGAGGAAGGGCACACCCCTGCCTTGTGGCTGCATCTCAGTAGCTCATCTCTCAGGAGCTGATAAATCCCCCTAAAGCCAGAATTCAGGGATTGGCTTGATAGCATTAGGGCTAAAATGCTGCTTTTAAGTGATGGACACCCCACCCTTCCCCAGCGCTCCTGGGCATTGGTGTTGCAATGTTGTATAAGCCAGAGTCCAGGAGAGAGTGGATCCTCACTTGGGATGCACCCTGAGGTCCTAGAATCGTGGAAGCACTGAGTAGTTTGGGTTGGAAGGGGTCGTAAAGATCCTCTGGTTCCAATCTCCCTGCCATGGGTAGGTCTGCAGGCAAATGTGGCTGAAAGCAGAAAGTCTTGGTCTCCTCTGAGGTGACAGGAGGAGGATTCATAGGGTAACAAATATCCCTATTTCTCATGCCAGCCCCAGCTCTTTCCATACACCCTATTGTCACCCCATAGGTAACTACAAATAAAACATTGCAGTTCGTGCAAATTACTTACTTGAGATAGAGGGTTTGATTTACACTACTGAAACTGAAATACTGAGAGAGGGATACCAGCTATACTGTCCACATGTGCTTATCTTTAAAGTGTTCCAGCAGAGCCACTTTGCTGTTACAGAAAGAAAAAATTCACTTTCTGAGAGCTTACACACCAAAACAAATCCAAAAACTTATATTACTAATTTGGACATCTGAAACACTGAAGTACAGGAGCAATACAAATGAAGAGTTACAACTAAGGTGGTGCATTAACATCACATATTTTATTTTAATGTTGAGTCAGACTCTGCTATATCCTAAGAAGCTAGGTGCAGGAAAATGCCAAAGTCACTGGGATATCTGGGTTGGACTGCTGGAGGAAGAAGCCACCCTGTTTCTCAGCATAGCCTGTCCCAGATAAAGGGATTTTCAAGCTTTCCTTTATCTGTAAAATCAAATACTGCAGCTGTCTCCATTCCTCTGCTTTACCTTTTCCCTCCAGCAGCCCCGTGTCTCCTCTGCCTGGCCTGTGGCTCCCCAATGACACTGTGCTCTCCTGCCCAGCTCCACCATCATCCCCTCCCAGACTGTCTGACCTAAATCCCTCTCTCCTCCTGGTCATAAATCCCACTGGTGACATTCACCAGGAGCTGGGCTGACCCTTGGCCCCACTGGTGACACAGCATTGCTGCCATGGGTTATTTGAGGGACAGAGGTGTGGCAGCTCTGTGGACACTGGGTGTGTCAGTGAGTGACCACCAGAGAGGCCATGGAGGGCAGGCAGGCACTGATCCTGTGGCCCACCTTGGCTTGTCATGGTCATGGGGCACCAGATCCTTTTTGCCAGCAGCACTTTCCCTCTGGCAGCAGCCCATGTTCACTCCTCCTTCCCCTACAGCACTGGGTCCTGATCCCTGCACCACCCACATCCCTCTGATGGATGTAGTTACACCAGCATCTTACATTGCAAACAGCAAATTCTCCTACGAAAATCAGGGAAACATATAGTTTTAATATGCACTTGTATATATAATTTCCTTTATGCTGGCATAAGAGAGACTGCCCTGTGTTTAACCCCTTTCTGGCTACCAAACCTAAACACTGCAACAACTGTGTGGTCAACTCATAAAGCTAACAAAATTTCAGCCAGCAAAGCACATAGTCAGAGCCAGGCATGTGTGAGTGCCCTGATAAATCAAAATATTCCCATGCTGGAATGAGCCCCCCAGGGACAGCACTGGTGGGCATTTGATTTGGATGGCCCAACCCCCAGGGCTCCAGAGAGGAATGGTTTTCCCCATGGCTGGTACAGGGAAGGACACATCTCATCTCACCTGGATTTTTTCATGTTTTTCTCACAGAATGGTGTAGGCTGGAAGGGACCTTAAAATTCACCTCATTCCAACCCTTTCTTTCATGGGCAGGGACACCTTGCACTGTCCTAGGCTGCTCCAAGCCCTGTCCAGCCTGGCCTTGGACACTGCCAGGGATCCAGGGGCAGCCCCAGCTGCTCTGGGCACCCTGTGCCAGGGCCTGCCCACCCTGCCAGCCAGCAATTGCTGCCCAAGATCCCATCTGTGCCTGCCCTCTGGCCCTGGGAGCCATTGCCTGTGTGCTGTCCCTGCAGGCCTTGTCCCCAGTCCCTCTGCAGCTCTCCTGGAGCCCCTTCAGGCCCTGCCAGGGGCTCGCAGCTCTCCCTGGAGCCTTCTCTTGTGCAGCTGAACAGCCCCAGCTGTGCCAGGCTGGCTCCAGAGCAGAGGGGCTCCAGCCCTGGCAGCAGCTCCGTGGCCTCCTCTGGATTCACTCCAGCAGTCCCATATCCCTCTGCTGTTGGTCCCCAGGGGTGGGTGCAGTGAATTTTTCCTTGTACCCACTTTTACCGGATCCTTTTCCAACAGACCAGCCTTGGGATGGCCACAGCAGCCAGGAGCACCAGCACTGAAATGGTGATTTTAGCTTGCAGGGCTGTGTGACAGCAATGAGCACGGGATCCTTGTCCCCCTGTGCCACTCACCACTCACAGAGGTTGCTTGAAGAATGCTTTTCTTTGCCGACCCCGCGTCTCATAGCTTGGATCTGCTCTCTTGACATGAGTGCTGGAGTGGAAGGAGGCTGGCTACAGCCAAAACGGCTTCACAACCCAGACTTTGAACATTGCTTGAGAGCTCTGCTCTCAAAATAATGCATAAAAATAGAAGCAGGGCCACAAGCTTAGCTATTCCTAATGTGCACAAAAGGATGGGAGAGTGCCAGGAGCCAGCCTGCGCTGCCTCTGCCCCTGCCTTCAGCCTGGCTTGTTCTCTCCTACCTCCCCTGACTGGCTTTTCACTGCTGTGAAAAGGAGAGACATACCCCCAAAAGAGCAAAGTGTGTTTGTTATTGACCCTCGCCTGGGAAGTGTATGAAGAGGGATCAGCTCTGTTTGTTTGTACCCGGTAATGATGTCAGGAAAAGGTTTTTTTTTTTTCCCCAAGTCTGGTTTTATCCCCTTTGTTGGAAGTGCCTTTGGTGAGTCTCACACCCTGGTGCTGTTAGCAAAACAATTAGGTTAACAGTGCCTTGGCTCCAACTGTCTGTCAAAGGCTGAATTGCAATGCAAATTAACCCGGCTTTAGCTCTTCAAAGCCAGCTGGGTTCAGGAGAGGACCCCAGAAACCCCCGTGAGAACGGAGGTCCGGGGCTGGGGAGGGTGGGCTCGGCGGGGTTTTACATCCAGGACCTAATGTGTTTGGCAGGAGGGATGCAAAACGTTGTGCAAACACATTATACAAATGTAACACATTGTATAAATCCTTTCAACACTCAAAAGGGGCTTAGATGAGAGACGGGGAGAGACTTTTTAGTAGGGCCTGAAGTGACAGGACAAGGGGTGATGGTTTTAAACTAAATTAGGGGAGATTCAGATTATGTAGAAGTAAAAAATCCTTGTCTGTGAGGGTGGGGAGGCCCTGGCACAGATTTCCCAGAGCAGCTGTGGCTGTCCCTGGATCCCTGGAAATGTCCAAGGCCAGGCTGGACAGGGCTGGAGCAACCTGGTCTGGTGGAAGGTGTCCCAGCCCTGACAGACGAGGTGGAACGAAATGAGCTTTAAGGTCCCTTCCAGTCTAAACAATTCCTGAATTCTATGACTCAAACATATTTTATTTCTCCTCAGGGATTAACAGTGCCCTTCATGCATTTCAGGACAGGTTTCTGGCCCAGGGTGACATTTGAGCAATGCATCCAGAGCAGGGCAGGCTGTGGGTATCACCCTGCTTTCCAAGTGTCCCCTCAGCCCAGGTCCTGTTCCCATACTTATCAGCTTCATTATGCTTATTTCTGTATTTTCCATATGGGCACATACATATGGTCTGTTTAAACAAGTTTGCAGGGTTAATTGGAAAGCAGTTCTTTATCAGTTATTTAATATTTAGCACTTCTGGGGCAATTTTCACCTGCAGAGATCACAAAACCAGGCAAGTGCTGATGGCCCGGCTGTTCCTGTGGGAAATCAGAGGTGCCAAATCCCAGGTCCCTACTTGCAGGGAAAGTCAGGTGCCCAAGGTCACCTGGAGAAGCTATGGCAGGGCCAAAAAATTGTATATATATATATAT
>WBNO01021513.1:0-34864 GCA_013400575.1 Peucedramus taeniatus | reverse complement strand
CTTGTCTTAGCAAAAGGAGGAGTGTTTAATATCTTCCTCAGATTTTCCAGCCAGTGAAGCCATGTAGAAATCTCATACTATTGGCAGTATCTTTCAAAACTCTTGAACTTTACAATTCCCAAGATCATTCATAGGAAAAATAACAGTATTTAAAGCACGTATAAAAAAATTGACAATACTGGTGTGGTTTTAGTTATTGCTTATTATTGAAAAAACTCTCCTTCCAGATATTTTTTTTATGTACAGCTATAGATATCGACATAGATATGGATACATATTCATATAGAAAGGAGCTATTGAATAAATATGGAGTAAAATGATGATTATAAAATCCTAATGATATGACTTATTTCAAATCAGAAAATACAAAGTGTGCTCAGGACATCACTTATAGATAGTGTTTTATAGAATAAGAATTAATATCCACTGACTACACCTGTCA
Source organism: Peucedramus taeniatus (assembly GCA_013400575.1). NCBI lineage: Eukaryota > Metazoa > Chordata > Aves > Passeriformes > Fringillidae > Peucedramus > Peucedramus taeniatus. The sequence continues at coordinate 34,422 of WBNO01021513.1, read as the reverse complement.
CACCATATAAATTTCATTCCACCTTTTTTCAAAGATACCATATTCAATATGCACATCAGAAAAAAACAAATCATGGATGAACAACTTGTTCTTGTACTAAAAATAGCAGCTCTGCAAAAAAAATACCTAGGTATATACTGCTTTTATATTTTCATTTTTTACTGTCCTTTGTCTGTTCACTAGTTGTTCTTCTATTTTACTTTATTTCCTCTACATTAATCTGTCCTTTTAGTTTTCATTTGCAACAAAACCAGCTAGTTCATTATGACTGTGAAGAAAGATCATCTCCTCATGTTTACATCTAGAACTACACCTAGAGGAATTTCAGTTTTTAGCTAAATTGCTAAGTATATCAAAGTTTAGGCACCACCAAGTGATCTCCCTTTTTTTAAAATATTGATGTTTGCAAGTGGTAAATCATGTTTGCATCCCTTACTTACCACATGGAGAGAGTCAAGATCTAGAGGTAGAAAGGGGTTTGTGTTCCATGTTAGTGCATCCACACATTGCATGGTTGCCCTGTGTGATAACCCCTGTGACTTTATGACAAAATTACTGCTTTTGCATGCATTTTTCTGAAACTTCTGAAGTTATGTGACGATAAGCTGAAGACTGCTACTAGCATATTGCATAAGATACAAAATGAGAGTCTACTTGGCATGCTCTGGAATGTAGGATGCTTGTGGCTATTTGAAGGCTATTTGAAGGCTATGTCTCTCGAGGTGATTAGATGAGAAAGCAGTACTTGCTGCAGTCTCTTAGTGATCATTTGTCCCTGGCTATAGGCTGTCTTTGGGCATCACCCAGCCAGGTCCTACCTGACTGCATCGGTGCATCTCAGACCCTCAGACTAATCTGGAATAAACTGGATAACAAAAGAAATATTTCCTTTTTTTTCTGTAGCATTTTTTTGACAGAACATGATGAAAATCATGGTACTGCAGTCAGTACCTGACTTGAGGCTTTGTGATTAATGAATTCATGTAACTTGTTCTGAAAAATTAATAAAGAAAACAGTGAAGAGTTGAAATAATAACTCCTCCAGTAAGGGTATTGTAGGAGCCAGGAGAAATTACTAATGTCTCAAAACAACTAATATACAGGAGGGCAGGGCAAGTTCTGCATAGGTTGGGCAGGGTACTACTTCACATCCCACCCACTGGATATTCTAGTCCAGCCTTAAAGTTGCTACCAAGCCAGTGACTAAAAGCCCAGCTGGGGGTAGACCAGAGCAAAGGCCATGACATTGGTCTTACCTACCCCATTGCCTCAGGCCTCAAAGCAGTTGAGACCACACTGGATCCAGGGCTGTAACTACTGACCTTTCTCCTTTCTCTCTCCTTCTTCCTCCTAACTTCGTATTTTCAAAAGCTGGATAACTTAAAGTTGGATCAGTTAGAGTTTGCTAAGTCAGTGCTTTGTGAAGTGCCTTATTGTGACTGGATGATGCTTTAAAATTTGCCAAGTACCTTATTCTCTGGAGTTTGCAAGTAAGATTTGCTTCAACCTCCTTTGTTCAACGTCCTGAGAAGTTTCTTGTTTTCTCCCATTCACTGCTGAGGGAACTTCAGTACCTAAGCCTCTTTAAGACACATGTCAAGTGACCTCGGGGTGTAAATGATACCAATTTGGAGTGTTTTGTAAAAGCTACAGCCCAAGCACCAGACATTGCATGTGATGGCCAAGCTGTCAGGTGCAGATATGACATGTCTGTAAGTTGCAGGAGTGCCCTGTTCACATGGTTCCACCTTCTTGCAGTTTGAACTGGTGGGTCTGGGCTTTGATTCAGGCATACATTTGTGGGTTTTTGAAGAGGACTCACTACCTACCCAATGTACCTGTCATGTCAAGCAAATTTCAGGTCATGTGTCAATGCACAAGGTGATTGCAGCAAAAAAATCCCGTGTGGCACCACAGAAATGTGCCATCCCCAGAGCTGCACTGAGTTGAGTTTCCAGGACCTGGAAACAGAGGGACAATGGTACAGTGTTGACAACAGCAAGGATACATGGGTTCCAGCCAATCTAACACTGTAGGCCTACTCTTATGACAATATTTGCAGTACTCTCCAGTTCTATTACACCAAGCCAGCTAGGATCATTTAGACTGGAAAAGACCTTAAAAATCGAGTCCAACCATTAACCCAGCACAGCCAAGTCCAGCACTAACCATGTCCCAAGTATCACATCCACATGTCTTTTAAATAGCTGCCCTGGGCAACCTGTTCCAATGCTTGACAACCCTCTCAGTGATGAAATTTTTCCTAGTACTCAATCTGACCTCCTCTGCTCCTGCTGGGCCCTATGAGTAAAAGCCAGTGGTAAATTTATGACTCTTGGGACTGAGTCTGATACTAGCAAACAATCTAAACCTTTTGGCATTTAACGGTTTTTTGGTTTTTCTCCCTTCATTGCATTCTGTCAATGTATTAATATCTAATGCTAAACTGTATTGTCAAGAAAGGCTGATTTCAGTAATTAATCTGTTTTTCACTGAGGTTTTTTTTAAAGTGTTCCTGCTCCCAGAAACACTATCCTAAGGATAGGAAACACTAAACCTAAGGATAGGATCCATCTTTTACTCAATAACTCATCTCCCTCCTGTTCTTTAGTGACAAAGTGCAAAATTATGTTTCAAATAATTTAGTTTTGTACAGCTTTGTACTCAAGCGTTCACGAGGCAGAAACCTGTTTATGTGAGAACTTCAGCTGATGTACACTGAATTCAGAGGCTTTGCTAATGCTGATTTGATTAGCATGCAAATAGCTTTTGATGTCTCTGCTCAAATTAACATTCCTATCACCTTATCCCTCAAGATAACTGTTTCTCCTGGCTAAACATCAAAACTGGATGTCAGTATTTCCCAAGATCCTAAATTTAAAAAGACAGAGCCCATATTTACCAATAATTTCTCCATTTCTAAAGTGAATCCCCAGCAGATGAAGCTCCATCTGGCACAGTTATTAACTACATTTTGCCTGCTCTGTAATCAGATTGCAATTCTACTACTCCATAGAAAGTATTGCATTTCTTATTTGATATATGTCCACCATAAAAGAATGGGTGACGCCAGTAATACTCGAGTTTTTTCACCTTTTTCTTCTGTAATTTTCTTTCCCTCCAGTAATACTCAAATATGAGGAAAACAAATGTTGCCAAGTCCAAATTATCTGGAAAAGAGATATTTTAAATTTCATTTAACTTTTACCCCTTTTTTCTCTCTCTCTCTTAAAATAGAATGAACCTGAAAACAAAATGCCTGCCATACCCTTCACAGCTCAGGCTTTTTGCAGCCACTACAGCTTATTTCTCCCTCTCACCTGTCTCCAGTGTAGCAGCCTGTGTTCTTTCTAGACAGCCTGCAAGGATATTTTATTTCCATGGGTACCATCTCCCCTCTGATGCTGCGGCTCCTCCTGCTGACAGCAGCCTCTTTTCTCTCCCTTCACTGCAGAATTGCTCTGTCAGGTACAAAGGCAGCTGGCACTTGGAATTCAAACCTGATTAATGGTACCTTTAACAATTGACCATTACAGCCAATATTGTTGCTTTTATCACAAGAAATAGAATGCATCAATCTGTATTTGTTATCACTAGAGGAGAGAAACAAGAATAGCTATAGTCATTTTATATGGGTTATTTCAGTATATTGGTAAGATGGGCAGCATATTTTTATATTCTATGACTCTTGATAGCACCTTTTTAATGACCTAGGTCACATTACTAATTTCTGTGATTTTTGTACTGTTTCTGTATACACTTTCTCCAGAAAGAAATATACAAATGTCCTTTAAATGTAACACTTTTGATCCATATCTTTTACATGGGGTAATATTTCATTTGGAAACATTTAGCTCCTTCTTCCCAAGGCTTTCAGCTCATGTTAGTCAGATCAATAGGAGTAGTCGTGATCATAAACAATGTATAAAGCACGTTCCTACACCACCACGTCTGAAGCATTGTGTCAATGTACTGAAGCTAGTGTTAAACTACCTTTTCCAGTTTCACTGATTTTAGAGTGACTACACATTTGTTATTTGAGTGTTTAGTGAGCTTTTAGTGCAAAGTTATTACCCTGGTTTTGGCTGAAATATAGTTAATTTTCTTCTTAGGAGCTGATAAATGGCTATGTTTTAGATTTAGTATGAGAATTATGTTGATAACACACTGATGTGTTAGTTTTTGCTGAGCAATGCCTACCCTAAGTCAAGGACTTATCAGTGTCTCATGCTCTGCCAGTGCGGATCTGCACAAGAAGCTGAGAGGGAGCATTGCCATGACAGCTGGCTTGAACTGGCCAAAGGGATACTTCATACTGCAGAACATCATGCTCAGTGTATAAACTGGGGAGATTGGGCCAGAAAGGGCCAATAGCTGCTGCAGGGTGGGCTGGGCATTGGTCAGTGAGTGGTGAGCAATTGTATTGTGCATCGCTTGTCTGTTGCGTTTTCTATTTCTCTCTCTCTCTTTTTCATTGCAATTACTGTTATTAATATCAGTATTTATTATTTCTAGTTTATTTTAATTTAGTTAAATTATCCAACCATTCTTACCCCAACCCATGGGTGTCATCTTTTTGTGATTCTCCTCTCCCTCCCACCAGGGAGCGGGGCAGTGAGCGAGCAGATGCATGGCACTTAGTTGCTGGCTAGGGTTCAGCCACAACAGCTATCACAGATATGTCTAAACTATCCTTCCATCAAAATCATCTTAGAGCTGTCACTGTACCAGTGGTCTAAGCATGAATGCAAAGATGTGAAGCTAGATATGCATTGCTAGCTGATTATCCATAAATGCATGTTTTACCATAGCAAAGTAAAATAACATTTCTTATGAAGAAAATGTGGGGGGTTGAGTTTGAAAATTGCACTCTACCAGCATTGGATTCCATTTAAAAGGTAAGAACAGCATGCAAAGAGAAAGTCTTCTAACATGTATATATATTTTTAGCCACTGTGTTCACTCGGATGTAGTCCGAATAGTGATAGACTCTGACAACGCTCTATAAAATGAAGATTTATTGATGCAGTAGGGACCATGAGCAACAACTCACCCATATGACGACTCACTCACAATGAATAATATGGGAGGGGCTTACTTTCTTTCCATTTTTTTGGCTACCAGGGTTCTTTCCCTCAAATGTACTTTAGGTTATACAAATCATGGTGGTCCTTCAATCTGTTAAAACTATGTTTTAAGTCCAAGAAGTTTGAATACCCCTACCTAATAAAGAGGAATACATGGCGGATTTCTTTCTTTGTTTACAGAATAGTATCTTGAAGTTTGGTCTATTAGATGAGCTGAATTCAAGGTTTGACAAAGACATCCATCAAAAAAAAGTTTGTAATATGCATTGATTCACAACAGAATCCCAATGCAAAATAGAAGCACAATATTTTACAGACAGTGCTGGATTTTGCCAGGTTAAAGGTACTTTTCTTCACAGTGGCTGAGGTTGTGGTTTGGGTTTTTGCTGAACACAGAGTTGATAATACAGGTGTTTTTTTTATTGTTGAGCAGTTCTTGCACAGAACTAAGGCCTTTTCAGCTTTTTCTGTTGCAACACTGGTGAGGAGATGGGGGATGCATGGGAAGTTGGGAGGAGGCACAGACAGAGCAGCTAAGCTAAAATGACCAAAGGAATATTCCATACCATAAAAAAAATATGCACAATATATAAACCTGGGGGAAGTAGGAAGACGGACGGTGACATTTGAAGTGATGGTGTTTGTCTTCATTATGCATGATGGGATCTGGCTCTCCTGGAGATGGCTGAAAACCTGCCTATCCATGGGAAGCAGTGAATTCATTCCTTGTTTTACTTAGTTTGCATGCGTGGCTTTTGCGTTCCCTATTAATCTGTCTTTATCTCAACCCACAAGTCTTCTATCTTTTACCCTTCTGATTCTTTTCCCAGTGGCTCTGTGGGGCTTGATTGATGACTGGGCTAAAAGCACAACACAGACACACACAAATGCAATGCATGTTTGCTGTAACTTGTATAATTCACACAGGACTGACTCCTGTTAGATTTAGTTTGTAATGACTTTGGATATAAGTGTGTATATTTCAGTACTGTGCCCATAAGAGGAATGTAGGATCATCCCATGGAAGAAATTAACAGAAAATTCAAGTTTGAAATTGAAAATTCAAATTTCAGTCTATTCAAAACAGTTCACAGATGCATTCCATCTAAATTAGCCACTTGTAGCAGTACAAACTAGCATCTTGTTTATTACCCTTGACATACCCATTCCTATGTTTAAAGGATTCTATTTTTTTTTTAATTTAATTTTTTTTTTTTTTAAGAATGCCAAGATATTCTCTTTGTGGGCAAGTAAACACTCTTAGTTCAGTATTTGAATGATGATCAAACCACTCTGAGTGTCTCTGAGAAAATCTTTTCTCCCTAGTGACCTCTTTTACTGAACCACAGTTTTAAATCACATACCCGAAATGAAAATGTGAAATGACGACTTAAATGAAAAACCTCAATAGTAAATGTCTTATTTTTTCCTTTTGCTTTTCTTTTCTCTCACTTTTGTTGTTTTGGTTTGGGTTTTTTGTGGGAGGGCAGGGGGTTGTTATTTGGTTTTCTTCTCTCTTGAAAGGTTCATTGCTTGAGAGAACCTGATATATCATAGAAGCTTTTCCGTCTGGCAAGGTTTTACTGTTCTAAATCTCCAGACTCCCACTGGTCTTAACTTTCCAGTATATTAAAGCCATAAAGCCATTTTAACAGGCACAGCAGGATTAGTTCGGTAAGGAGAGGACTGTCTGATAATGGAGAGCTGTCGTATTTGCCTCCCCATATTTTTTGGCCTTGAAGAGGTGCACATGGAATAGGTTCTAATCCTAGCTTCCCTATTTTTCACTAGTTTTTGGCTGCTAAAATTCATTTTTGGATTCACTGGCTGAGGGCAAAAACTGTAAATGCACAAGAGCTATTCTAGCTTACTATAAAATCATAGAATATGCTGAGTTGGAAGAGACCCATCATGATCATCAAGTCCAGCTCCTGGCTCTGCACAGGATATTCCACGAATCACACCGTGTGCCTGACAGGCTTGGTGCTGTGACTACTTCCCTGAGGACCTCCAGTGCTCAACCACCCTCCAGGAGAAAAATCTGTTCTTAATATCCAGCCTAAACCTCCCCTGACACAGCTTCATGCTATAAACACTAGTATTTGTGTAATCATAAAAGTAAATTTTTAAGTTTTTATTCTTTTTATTTTAACATTTTCTCTTTCTTTTCTCTTTAATGTATTGCAACCCTTCTTTGGCTGTACCCTGCAACTAAGTAAAATTCAGAAAACAAAAGTGAAAAGGGGTAAGAGATATGTCCATACAGTCCTGAATTTTTTCAAAGGATGAACAAGAAAGAAAGGAGTTCCTGAGCTCTGGCTGGTACTGTGACCTAAAGCAATGATTGTCTGATCTATAACTTCACTACTAAATGTATTTCTATTGCATTTTTGATAAAACTGATACTAAATCATTACAAGAATAGCTAAGAATTTTTTTTTTTGTCATTTGTAAATCCATATCTATTTCTTTTTCCTGTGAGGAGATAAGTGTGTAATCTTCCTTATAAAAATTATTTGGGAGGAAATAATGTGTAAAATAATTATTTAGATAGAGAATATTATCTTTCATATATTTAAAACAATCAGCTTTTAATGTCATCTTTAAAAGCAAATCTGTTAGAGAGCAACTTGCTGAAAGCATTGAAAGTCAAAACAAGCTTTCACTGCACTGTCATTACCCTGCAATGTACCGTCATTTCTTGAAAGATTCTTGGAATTTCCATATGTTCATTTATTATAACATGAAATGTTACTTTCAAGAAAAAATAAGGGAAAAAAAAAAGGTACAAGGTCCTGGCAATTATGTGTCTATATCAGTCTATCTATCTATCTACCTACCTACCTACCTCAGACATGACTAATTATACAGACATGGAATCCCAGGTGTTACTGTGTCTTACCAACTTCAGTGTTTTCCAAGGTATTCCAACCAATTTTGCAAGTTCCCTTTTGTACAAATGTCTGTCCTGTACTGCTAAAGCACAGCAGATAAGCTTTCTAAATAACAAATGTTTCAAGCAGGTTTATGTACCTGTAAATACAGAGGGTGAAAGAAAGAGCAATAAAAGCCCCAATCCTGCAATACAGCTCTGATAGTAGACTCACAGGCCTCGTCCGAGCCCTTTATCTCTAAAAACCTAGAAAGCAACAAAATTCCTGCACAAGAGGAACCTGTCCATGCAGAAGCAACCATAGGATAAAAGCTATATACATGTTTTCAAAAAAGTATGCCTATAAATCTGCTCACTGAGTTGCTCAGTCAAAAGAGGTAGCTGCTTGTCAATTTTCTTTTGTATTACGTTCTTCAAGTAAGGGAAGCTATTGATCTGAAAGGAATGGATATTGGTTGATTACTGGGAAAAAAAGAGAACCTTGATTTGCTTTACTCTTCCTTTTTGTCTGAGGGATAACCACATGTTAAAACACAGGGTCTGCAGTTAAATAAAAACACTACCTTCAAACAGTTTAGAAAAACAAACATCAGTGAGGACCTACCAGGTTTCATTCAGTGGGATTAATGTTATTATAGCAGATACTAATGAGCACACAATATGTAGTTCTGCTGCAAAAAAAAATTCAGCTTAATATTTTACTGAGATAGGGACATTATGCATTACAATTTGCTTCACAAATTCCAGAAATACACATAAGCTTATTCTGTAGTCCAAGGATCAGCATGACAAATATACAAGTTTAATAAGTGTGTGTATCTTTTTTCAGGAAATTGCTGTTAATGGAACATCTTGGTATTTATTTTCAGTGTCTCTGCTCTAGTTCAAATCCAACCCAAGTCAGGGGTACTTGCCTTCTAAAAAAACTACAAGTCATTTTCAATTTATTTGGCACCTCTGAAAGAAGTCTCATCTCAGGAGACCGGGGGTGGAATAAGCAATGAAGATTGAACTGAACATTCACCAAAAGAAACAATTCTTCCATATTTGACTTGAACACCAATTACTTTCCCACACATTCATTATTCTGAAGTCAATTGCATTTTGGAGCCTAACTTCTTTTTCAGTTTAGAAACTGAACTATGGTCCACTGAAGTAGTTTGTCATAGCCTTGGCATAAGACTTTTTTCAGAGTCTCATATACCCATGTAGGTGAATCATTCTGGCTAGAGCACAGATTTTCAGACTGCTGACAGACATTTGATTTAATCCTTTATCGTAAACAGCTCCCAATCTCCAAACAGGATTGACTGATATCAAGTTGCAGAGTGTGAGCCACTCAGACCAGAACCAGAGAGCAACACAGTGATAGCAGCCATGACATGACCGAAAGCAGAAAAGGGGTGAGTGAACAAGAACATAATGATGGGTTTTTTTATTATATTATAGGGGCATCTTGTGTGAACAGTCTTTAAATGTCATGTTCTTAAAACTATTTTGCTGGAACATATCTGACCAATGTTTCATTAGAAAAGGGGTGTTGATTTAGCAGGTTTGATGAAACAAGTCACTGAGGTCAAGAAATATTTTGGTTAAACATAGAGAAAGAGCAAAGAGAAAAAAAAATAAGCAAGCCAAAAACCAAACAAAACCAAATTAACAAAAAATCCCCAAAAATTAACAAATCCAATAACATATGAAAATGGTAAGATTTTATGCCAAATAAAAAAAAAACATTTAAAATTTCTACTGCTTAAATTTTTGTTTGAATACAAAATTAAAAAAAAGTCTGTTTCAGAACACGTTATTCTTATTTTATTACGCTATTCTTATTTTATTTTACTTACATTTTCAAACTGACTAGCACCATACGAATGAATTTTAAAAGTGCAGGTCCTTCAACATCTGTCTATGCCAAAGAAAATTCTTCTAAGGTATTTCCAAGGACATGTAATGAGTCAGGTCTTGAAGTTGCTGTTAGAGAGCTGTTTGAAAAGCAGTCTAAGTAGATTGACCAAATCCTGTATTAGGCTCCAGTGATCATGGAAGGGTTTGTTGACAATCAATGTGGATTCTTTAGAGTTCCCTTAGAAAAAGAAATGCTCTTCTTTTATTACAGACACTGCAAATACTGTGTTTGTTTGTTTTTTACCTGAAGTGGCTAGTATAACAAAACATGTGGTTAAACACATGTTCAAAGTGCACAATGTGCCTTTACCTGAAAGCTGGTTTTGCATGTCTGTATATCCACCTGTCTTGTTTTCGGAATATGATACAGACACATTGTGATGCACATAGCTTGCCTCTCTGATGATTACATATTCACCTTCCAAAAATACAAATNTTTTTTTTTTTTTTTTTTTTAATGAAAATGACACTGGGATGTCTCAGTGCTACCAGATTATTTTCTTAGAAAAACCTTGCTAGTTTTTACCCTCTCAGCAATGCTAGAGTAGTTGATGCTACATCGAATTGACAGTGTTTTGAGGGAATTAAATATTTTGAGAGTTAAGAGAACTCTGTCCAGGCCAGCATAATGATTAACAACTCTCTCAATCTGATCTGTCTTCTGTGGTGTTTTTTCTTGAGGTAACTTTGATACCAAGGATAGTCCTCTGACAAGGAAGAGCTTAAATTCACTGCTGTGAATGTTTGCCCTTCTCAGGTACCCAGCTTCTCACAGTGTCAAGCATCAACTATGGAGACCAACCAATTTTAAAAATACTTCTTTCCAGTAGGGAAGATATGGAAAAAACAAGTGGAAATGTATTAGGTAGTACTCATTTTCTCACAACACTGAAATGTTCTGAAGAAAAACACTTCAGGAAAACTGGTACATTCATGTCATCCTAATTTAAATGGACAATTACACGCATAAAGATTAGAGCAATGGCATAAACAGATTAAAATATACCAAATATTTGATACCTCATATGTGTGAAGTAAAATTTGAAAATAAAAGCTGACAGTTTATAAGATACCCTTATAAAAAAGCAGATTGTGAGGGAAAAAAAAGCTGACCCTGGACAATTTTTCTGAAGCTTGTTTCACTAGCAGCATTTTCTTTACATAATTTTGATCACAATATAAGTGTTGAATAAAGTAAAATAAGACAGGGTTTGCGTCCTCCTGTTGTGTGATACCAACAGTTTTTACTTTGCTTTTGTCTTCATGTGTCTTTTGGAACAACTTTGATAGGCCCTGTTTGATTGTCAGAGAGGCATGGGCACAATTTTGAATACTGTAAAAGACATATGTTTGAAGTCTGAGAGAGAGAAAATCTATATGAATTCATATAATCCAGCTTTTCACTGTGTCAATCCATTCAAATGTTAGATATAATAAATTTTTGCTGTTTGCTGTAGCTTTTAACCATGTTTACCTGATTCACAGGGAACATATTCAACAAGTCATTATGGGGAGAAAAAGTGTTTGATGTAAGACAACTGATTTTGAAATCAGTAGCCAAAAATTTAGCACAAATATGTTTCTATATTAAATGAATACTGTATTCCTTTGCAATAAGAGTGAACTTTGGACTATTCAAATATAAATTAAAGGAAGAGGCAGAAGGAAGAACAAGAGAAAAAGCAGGGTACTGCTACATTTACAAAGCCTTAAAACGTACTCAGTTCAAAATCACCTTCTGTCTCAATCAGAAAAAAAGGTTGATTTCAACCAAATGCTGTCAATGTCAGAACTGATCATTATTTTTCCTTTTTTTAATACAATTACACATATTAATTTATGGTAATTATTATTAATTATTATGCTGTTGTTATATTGTTATTAACACTCAGAGTGTTATTAATTATTAAACACACTGAGTTTTGCAGCAGTTATATCTATATTTGTCACGTGTTTTTCACCTTAAATTTTTTTCCAGCAGGATATATGAAAGTTTCTTCACCTCAGAAACTAGGATCCAAAAGAAACCTTTCAGGGTATACCTAGAATGGCTTCTGGCATCATGCATAGCTTCTTTTTAAGGAGCGGAAAAAGGGAGGGCACGATATATGTTCTCAAACACTTCTAAGATATAGAATTTATTAGGAAGTAAACAGATGAAATTAACATTACTTTTAATTCTTTTTGGGAAGAATGTAATGTGCATCATTTTGTGCAGTGGAACAGATCAGTTTAACATGGTTCACCCAGTGCCTCAAAAACAGGAAAAAATGTGAAACCACTGTGGGAAGGGTTAAAATGGATTATGTCCTACTTGTATTTCTAAATCTATGTTTGTAGACTGAAATTCAATAAAAAAATAGGGCTTATTTTAATTCTTCAGAAACTAGATTTTTCTCAGTGGGTTTCTGGGTATGGTAGCTGTGATGTGCAGATTTTGCAAAGCTATTAGAAAATATTTTATAAAACCAGCATCAGTAGGAAAACTGTTCTGAAAGATGAAGATGACTGCTTGGCTGTAATTATCTGTAATGAAAAGTACTTAAACAAAATTTTTTTATATTTCTCAAGGTTCAGCATGACCTCTGAAACTTGACCAAAGATGCTTTCAAGGGCTAAACAAAGTGCCTGGGGTTGGGGAGGGAGGAGGGAGCAATTAATCCTTTTCTATTTTAGCCTTATTCATCTCTACCTTCCAAGAAGGAATAATATATTAAAAAAAATACATACGCATGCATAGATGCATAAATAGAAATGTTTATAAGTACCTTTACTTTGGGGAAATTCACTTTCATGACATATCTTTCTCAAAGAATCACTGTCACATCCTCTGCAGTGTCAAGTCTGTTGACAGCAAACATCATCATGTCTGTAATTTGTGAGTCATTCTGCCAGCTCCTGTCCGGTAAAAGCAAACTGTCCTTGAACACTGAATATTTTTTCCTACCACAAAGTGGCCAGCAAATCTCTCCTTAGCATAGGATCCCCAAGATGTGAGGAAATTAAGCTTTCTTTTTCTGTGACAAGATAAACTATTCTTTTTTCAACTACAGCAATCTTCAGATAATTCAATATACCAATCATGACTGATCTGGCTATTTAATAACCCAGATGTGACTGGGTTTCCTACTGTTGTACTGATTTGATGCAGCAACTGCTATGCTGTTGAAGAAAAATAACATGTACCTGAAAAAAATACAGGGCAGTCAAAATAGTTTTGTTGATTTCAAAAGGTGTTGAAGGTAAGGTTTTACTCACTGGACTTAGATGTCCTAAAGGAAGGTCTTACCTTCCATGGCTTGGTAGCACATGAAAAACATGCAACATAAATACACCTCTAAATTATTACTTCATATTTCTATTTCCATATTCGTTACTGTGCATTTGTGGAGCGGTACATCAGGAAGGAAAATATAGCTCCAAATAGTTTTCACTATACATGAAGACAAAGTTTTATTTTTCTTCAGGCAGACCTCATCTGGACACACAATCTCAACCCACCTGAAAGTTTAACATCGATGGATTCTATAAAGTTTCCCAAGTCTGTCACGTAGATGTCATTAAAGAAAAGGCTGATCATTGGAGCCGTCTGCCATCTGCCTCTGCTACTTTTTAAGACATTACCAAATAAATTCTAAATATAGATTAAGTATCACCCACAGTTCCTACTATTTTGCTATCTTCTCCAGTGGTTAAACCATGCTAAAAAAAAACCCCAGAGAACTAAACAAGAACAAGCACCTGCTATATTCTCAAAACTACTGAATTGTGTTTGTTTATTTGTTGTTTTTTAAAGTTTGATCCATGATGGCTCTGTTTTTTCATGTTTGGTTTGGTTTAGTTTTTTAGATTCTAACTTGAGCCTCTAAAGATATCTGATTCAAACAGAAATGCCATTAGGTGTGGAGCACAATTTTAAAAGGTTAATAGCTGTTTACAAATTGGTATTTTTAGGAATACACCTAATCTTAGCCAAATAGCAGCTATTTTCCAAGGATCAGTGAAAGTAATATTCTGTGCTGAATGGGAAGGCTATTTTCTGACATTATACAATAGCAGCAGTGCCAAATGAAAAAAAAAATAAATTGCTGATCTATAAATTTTGGTTTAAATGACTGCCATCTATCTAGAGATTCTTAGAAATTTTTCTTTTACTAAAGTAGCGAGTAAATTTAAGTCCTACAATTAAAGCCCAGAAGACAAAGCAGGTTGCCCATATGCTCCTTCTCTCCTTCTCTACACTTTTTATGTCCAAGAAATTCTGCTCTGGTGATATCCATTGGAGAGAAAGGCAACTAAACAGAAAGAAACCAATAGGTGCGGATGAAATATTGCTTTGTTCTTTCATTACATTTGGAGGCACTTTTATTAAAAAAAGAAAGTATATCAGATATTATTTTTAAAAATTGTAATTGTCTTGATGTGGGAGAGTCTGGGGAGGTACTTATATGCCCTCCTGTAGAAACCAAGAGCTTCCAAGGAACAAAGTGAGAGTAAGGAGCAGAAAGAAAGCAGATTAGAGCCTCTTTTAGAGGATATCTTGAGCTCTGAAGAGGGATTCCAGTTTAGTTTTCTTTGAGCTACAAGACAGTCAAGTCTGCCAATATTTTCCTATTTTCTATAAACTGCTAGTCATAAGTAATAAATTTATTGTAACCTGAATAAAAGCACAAGAAGGATGTTTAGGAATATTGCAACAATTAGCTAGAACTGCTGGTGGGAATGCAGCAAGTGCTGAGCAGACAGAGGAGGAGAGCACAGACTGGGATGGGGATCAGGTCATAAGAGGCCTGGTGCAGAGAGAAGAGAGGCACAAGGGGAAGCAGCTCCTGTCTCAGCAGTGCTGTCAGCACAGATCAGGCTTTGTGGCCTTGAAAAACTGCACAGTCCCTTTCTGAGGGGGTGTCACAGCAAGGTGAGGAAGCCTCAGTTTGCCAGCAGTTACTTCAGTAGTTCAGAGTAGTGAGGGATGTGTTTCGTACCGACTGTTACACCTATTTGGCCAAATTATCTGGTTTTTCACTTTAAATAAAATATGGTTACATCAACTAGTTTGTATTTGCGCATGGAAAAATTACTTCCTTAAAGAGGATTTAACTTATTTTTCTCTGGATTTCCAGGTTGCTGTGTGGAACAGTGTTTTTTTAGCTACCTGTTTAAATACAGGCCTTGTTTCTGTGAGCTTGCTAAAAAATCACAATAATCTACATTTGTACAAAATATTTAAATAACTGAAAATGGTCAAGTGCAAGAACTTGAATCATTTTAAGAATTTGGATCATCTTTACAGATTATTAAAAAAGTGTGTGAAACGCTGTTTCAGGGTGCTTGCCATTTTTTTTGGCAAGAATTCACCAGCTTAGAAAGACCAAATAGGGAACTTAGAGAAAGGACTTGTCTAATTATTGAACCAGACATCTGTCTCTAGAGAGTTTAGAGAGATGAGCAGTGGTAGAGAGTATTTTGTCTTACCTTATTGAGGATGCTTACAGCAGATAAGAGGAAACATTAACTAAGACAACTTAATTGTGTCTTTGACTGTAAGTGAATTCAGAATGATTCACTTGGAAGTACACATCTGTACATTAAACATCCAATACTGTGTGAAATGAATCCTACTTTAAATGTTCAGAGGAAGGCCTGGAAAGGAAAAATTCCAACTATCTAAACATTTCAAACCTTCACTGAAGATGCAATGAAGAAGTTCACCGCAGGTCTAGTTCAGGTACTGAAAGGAAACCAATAAAACGAGAAAAGTTTCTATATTTAATTTTTTCACTTTATATATTTATTCAAATTTATACACACACACTCACACACACACATATAAAACATGATACATATATTTTGTATAAATACATAAAGTAATGAGAGCATTAAGTGACCAGCAGTTATCAAGCATTTATTAAATGAAAATTCAGAGAAGTCTATAGTTTTTTTTCATTGAAGAATTTAATAGACTAGTATTTCCAGGCAATATGGCACCAGGACCAACATTACTTCATGATAGTAAGCGTCTGATTTATTTTACTTACACTCTGCTGATATTTATACAGAAATATAAAAAGTAATGACTGTATGGAGTGTGAAAGAACATTGGAAAAAGAAAGAATATCAGCTTAAAAGAAATCTAAGTAAAAATATTTGCAGACAACATGTGTAAAGTACATTTATACAAGAGGACACATGTATATGTGGGGAAAATACAAAATGGCTTAGCAGATCTGTCATGAAGTTTTTAATGGTAAACTTTGTTACAATTTGTCCATGATAGGGTTTACATAGCCAAGTGTATCCATACAGGAAAAGATGACCAAAAAATTAAACCAATGCACTGCAAAGAAAAGATCACACTTGAACTGTCCCCCAAAATCTCAAAATAGTAGAAAATAATTTCTAAGTTAAACAACATTAAGTTTTCTAAAATTATTTGCATTAATTTTAATATTGCAATACACTAAATCTACTACAGAAAATTAGTGGAATGCTTTGGATACTTTAGGATAATTGGGTACTTTAGCTAACAATAAAATAAGAAGAGATATATTCAATTAATCAATTGCGTGAGCAATTGCACTAAGCTATAAAAATGATCTTCCTTGCAAAGTTGGAAGAAGATCTCATTTTGAAACTCAAATGTATTTGGAATTCCTCCAGCAATGCAGCACACTGGAGTTATGACAAGAATTTATAAGTTTGTTCAGATATTTACTGTTTGGCTGGCCTAGAAGGAGCATATAGGTGATGCAAAAATAGAGACAAGTAATTTGTATCATGGGCTTCAACTGAAAGTAACAAAATATTTCCATGTGTACAGCTTTGACAAAATTTTATAGATATACACTCTTATGCTGTTATAAGCACACAGACAAAATATATTTGTTTCTGAAGTGAAGCTGAGCAGGATAAAGGAAGCCATTGCACTGCTTTTCTTACGGGATTTTGATACGGTAGGCAGTTTCGAAAGAGTACAACTCAATTCACAAGACTGTAAAGAATGGCAAAACCAGCTAGTATTGGCTGCTGGCCAAAGCAATTAGCTAATATTGATAATTAGAAAATTAAGCAATTAGTTAAGAATGTTGCTACGAGCTTTGCAGGGTTGTTTTTGCTGGAAACAGAGACTCATGCCAAAAGAGCTATATATTCCTTGGATCCAATTCAGTTCATTCACAGGGAATGGCTATACTGCCTTGTTTCTAGCCAATAGATTTCATTCATAAATGTTTATTCCTCATGGCTAACTAAGCAGCCCTGACATTTGTTTTGGTGCCATGGAAGCAAAAAATTGGGATTTTGATTGTCTTATGTGATGACTAATTCATCACTCTAAGCATATTTGAACATGAATAAAGATGAGAAGCATTTTTTAGCCAGTTTTGGAGGTTATATCAGTCTGGCAAATCCTACAAGTTTGCAATTTTCTTCCCCACCCCCAAATTACTCTGCCCCATGGTATGTCAAGTAGATATTATTTATCCTGTAATAGCTGAAAAATGCTGAAGAATAGTAAATCATGTACAATTTTCACAGGAAAACATGCTCCTATAACTTTCTTGCAGAAAATTTCCTTGCACTTTGTCATGACTTAATGTCTTTCAGTCTGACAGATGTTTGAGGAAAAGCTTTCTTCAATTTGTTCCCTAATATAGAGCTACTTATTCTAGCTCCTTCTAAATCCCCAAATTACACCCTGCCTTTTCCTATCTTTGTTTTATGTAAGTGTAGAGCAAGTGGAAGTACTGTCTAACAGTTTAAGCTCATCTAAGATTGTGAAACTCATACCTAGGATGAAAAATCAAAAGAGGTGATTGTGAAAATAAGTACCAAATGTGCAATATGATGTCAATTGTTCTGATGTCAATTGAACTGTATACTTCGCAGTAAAGTTATAACTATTAAAACCAGTAAAGAGATCTAAATAGAAGTTAATTAATAGAAAAAAAACAAGACAACAACAAAAAAAAAATCAACCAGTCAAAAAAAAACCCAAACCAAACAAACAACAAAAAAAAAAAGATTAACTGTTGTAGGGTAGCAGTTTAGCTAATAGATGGTCAATAGTCATCTTTAGCTTCCATTTTAAATTCTGGATCAGCCATGTAGAACAACATTAGAAAATAAACAACTGAATCAAACAACAGGTAAGAAATGCTGAAGACAGAGTCTTTAATGCTTTGCAAAAAGGTAAATTTTTGCAGACCAGATAATATCAATCAAAAAGTAAAGAAATTGAAAAGAAAAGCCTTAATCAAAACTGAAGATAAAAAAAGAGAGAAACTAATTTCCAAAGGTGTTACTCTGTTTCCTCCAACATGGAACCTTCCCATGGTCTGGGCTCATGGGTCCCTTCCACAGAGTCCCTCAGAAATGAAGTGCTCCATTGTGGGTCCCCAATGGGGCCACAAGTCCTGCCAGGAGCCTGAACCATGGGGTCACAGTTTCCTTTGGACATCCACCAGTTACAGCAGGGGTCGGTCCTACACAGGCTGAAGGTCCACTGTGGACCTCCATGGGCTGTAGAGGCACAGCTGCCTCACCAGGGTCTGTCTGCACCATAGCCTGCAGGGGAGTATCCACTCTGATGCCTGCAGCATCTCCTCACCCTCTTTCTTCCCCAGCCTTGGTGTCTGCAAGGTTGTGTCTCACTCCTTTCTTCAAGAGGCTGCTGTGGAGCATTTTTCTGCTTTCTTAAATAAGTTATCCCTGAGGTGCTGCCACCATCACTGATGTGCTCAGCCTTGTGGTGGGTCTGTCTTGGATCCACCCGGAATTTGGTTCTGTTGGACATGGGGAAAGCTTCTCAAAGAAGCCACTCCTGTAGCTCACCCCACCTCACCTTGCCTTGCCTCCCCTCCCCTCCCCTCCCCTCTCTTCCCCTCCCATCTCCTCTATCCCAAATAAACATGAATAATACAGAACTAGAAGGGGCTTCAGAAGGTCACTAGTTCAAGGTATGCCTCTAGGAATGAACAACAATATTTATATGATTTATATGATTTATATTTACCAGATGCTCAGGATGGAATTTATAAAGACCCATGTAAGATTTCACAGCTTCCACAGGCAATTCCACTGCTTCCCTAAGCTTGAAATTGCTAAAAGGTTCTCTGATATCTAAACTAAATGTTATTTAATGCAATGTAAGCAGCTTAGTGTTTGTTCTGTCTTCCACAATTTCATTGAACAGACAGACATTCCCTCCTTAAAAATCCTTCTATAAGTTTGAATTTTTTTTGCATGTATCTTCTGAATTTTCCTCCATTTTAAGGTAAATAGCTCAAATATTTAAAATATTTATTTTATATTATTTTATATTATATACATCTATATACTAGCATGCAAATAAAAGAAAAGTAACGTCTATCTATGTATGACAGATTATAGCACAAATATTCATAACAGTATTAATCTACAGCGTTTCAGACTTGGCCTCTTTTCTGTTGAAATTACATGCATTTCATGAAATTCAGTCATAGTGATAACTCATGTCTTATACTCAAGAAATTATCTAACATTCAAGATGAACCAAATAGAGTTTGAGGCCTATAAAAGGGGGAGGACAGAAAAAAAGAAGAAAATAGCAATTAAATAGACTTGTGTTATCTGGTTATGAAAACCTCTCTCAAGGAGACTGAGGTAATTAAGTAAAGCAAGAGCTGAAGAGGCAAACACTGCTATCATGTGGGGGCTTAGCCAGTTAGAGAAGACTTATGTCTTTAATTGGCTAGGTCAATGAAGGTCTTTTAATTGGCAAGGTCTCAGTGCAGCAAGCAGTGCACACAAGGAGACAGGGAGCAGAATCACAGAATCATTTAGACTGAAAAAGACCTTTAAATCAATGCATCCAGTTGTGGATCCAGCACTGGCAAGTCCACCACTAAACCATGTTCCTAAGTGCCCCATCCACATGTCTTTTAAATATGTCTAGGGATAGTGACTCGACCACTTTCCTGGGAACACCGTTCCAATGCTTGACAACCCTTTTGGTAAAGAAATTTTGCCTAATACAAGTGGTTGTCAGCATATAGAAGTGCATAAATTCCTTTAGCCTCCCTTTGCTGGTGTCTCTTCTGGTCTTTTTAGTTCTACAAATAAATTTTATATCGCATTCTAAATTTAAGAGGAAACTGTCTACATATGTCTAAGATTCCTTAGGATATGGAAACTGATCTTTTCATCCTGAATAGAAACTGAGACTTTATTAAACAAGGACTGAAGTTTTCTATTTTATTTCTGTGACAAAGAATCTAGTGAAGGACTGTAATTTTGACAGTGGCTGATGCTTCTGAAGTTAAAGAAGACATTTTAAAAGTTATGGGGCACAAAAAGGAAAAAAATTCAAAAAGTCAAGAAGGCATGAAAGTGATAAGATTTATTTTTAAAAAATCATGGAAAAAAAAGAGAAAGTAATTTAAAAATTGAAATGAGAGTTTGATTTAAAAAAATCACACAGTATTTAGAAGACAAAAATAGATTCACTTTTGCAGCAAGAGAAATTGACATAAATTGCAGAGGGTTTTATCAATATAAGTAGTGCTTTTTTGTGATTCTCCTTCACATGCCCTGACTATTCTGAGCTCTAACTTACTTCTGCCTGTACTCAGTTCCTTGGGAATAACGAACCCTGGCAATCAGCTCCCTTTGTCTCTCACTTCTTTTTCTGCTTTCCTGAATGCTGTACTACATCTTCTTGACTGAGTAGCTTCCTTTTCTCTTCTGGCAGAGAATGAGATATAAAAGGAGTTTTGCTGACTACAAATAGGAACCAGCAATCTGTCAACTTCTTCACTGCTGCTCAAGGCAACAATGAAGGTTACAGGATCTTTACAAACAAACTTTCTGATTTTTTGCCCAAGTGATAGAATTAGCATGCAGACAAGGAGTCCAGGAAAGACACACAAGTTACTCCTCCTGCACCACAGGTGTTACATATTAGTTTACCTATTTTTCTTGTTAGAGAAGCTGTGTGAACATACTCAGGTTCTCATACCTTGTCAATAATTTTAAGCAATAGATAAGTTAAAATATTGGCATGAGGCAGAACAGAAAGTGTGGGGATCTTCAGAAGAAATTTTATATGGAATATATTGGAGGATTAGAGTGAGGGAAAATATCTGTAAGGCCATCGTTCTGTATCAAATGGTGTTTACTGTTCATTACCATGACCTGGTGACAAAGATGAGTTAGACAGCTCATCTTTGAGGAGAGGGGAAAGAAGGGTTGCTTCTCTACATGTAATCTGAGAAGCTGGTAGGATTTATATTCACTGTCACCTAAGTTTCCAATGGATTCTGGTCAAAGTTTAGGAATGCCACACTCCACATATTTACACCCATTTTGAGGGAGTGCATCTATGACACTGAGACAATACTGTGTTCTCTACACTGACCTAGCTCATATATGGATAATGCTGTCCCTGTATTAAAAGTAAATCTGCTGGTGCAATTTCTTTAACCAGATTTTTGGGTTTGAAGTGTACTGAGCTCTTGAGTTTACTGTGAGGTTCACTTATTTAACCACTTCTTCAATTAGTAATATATTAACATCATGATAGATTTTGTGGCTAGTGAAATCAATTTGCTTGATTTTGCTTTGGGCAAAGATCAATACTGTACTGTAATGGTATATGGATTCTCAAGAAAACAAAAAAAAATATTGGTCAATACTGTTAACTGTTATTGTCATATATTAAAATTTATGTGCAGAAAATATCAAACAGGATTTTTAAATGGATGGTTTTATTGAGGAAAAAAGGTGTTATTCTTTTTGATGGTGCATATCATTCCCATTGTGGCAGGATTTCTGAGAGACTATAACTACTGAAATGTGAAATGCAATTGTTCTGAAAATATTAGTTGATGAGAAGCTATAATTTTCAAAATTTCAAGAGATGATCCAGTGGTCATCAATGAAAGAGAGAAAACAGGAAAAAATGTTTTAACTTCCTAAGGGATTAGGGATTTCCTTTTAATGAATTCAAACAATATTATTAAAAAATGCTTAACTGGATTAACCATTTCAAAATAAAATAAAAACAACTTAAGGTCACTGATATTGTTCACTCCCTTAAAAAATTCAACCTATCTCTTCTCAAGTGTGTGTAATATGAAATATTGAAGGTTTCTCCTATAATGCAAGAGTTACAAAATAATATACATAAGGAAGGATAAAAATAATAGCTCTTTTTTTTTTCAAAAGAATTAAAAACTTTCAGTCACAACCTCTGAAAATAACCTAAAAATAACCTTCATCTGTTTTTTTCAGTCTACATCCATAAAATTATGAAGCACAGTACTTCTGTTTGGGTACTCTACTGAAAAAGAAAATTAATTAGGAGAATAAATAATAATTTATGACTGAATATTTCTGTGTATAAGTAACCTGGTTTATTCAGTGATCCAGATAACAAATCAGTGATCAGAAATGTGCTGTTAGAGGTGACAATATAACTTTTGACATATCAAATCCTTTAAACTGAGGTAGAACAAAGAAAAACCTTATCCATTGTCTCTATACAAATACAGATTTGGTCTGCAGAAATTATGAGTAGTGCCATCACATCTTTAAAACAGATGTTATCAAAGATGAAGACAAAGAAAGGAGCATTATCTTTAATAATCTTTTATGCTTTAAGCAACAGTATGTAATGCTGAAATATAAATAAACAATAAGTACAAAGAAAAGTTGCATCCTGTCCCCTGTTGCTAACCATTAGTTGTTAATCATTTATGGTAGTTTACATAGTTTAGAATTATGAAACAGTATTATTCTTCTGAATTACTGCTCTGAAGGATGCTTTCCACAAGAGACTGGGAAAATATAGTCTCAGGGACAGTTGTTGGCTTTCTTTAGACTTCTGATTTTGTGAAAACTACAGCATTTGGACCAAATAGTTTTAAATTACCACTTTAAGCACCTCATGTTAAATTGAGACATTATTTCACAACTGCAAAAAAGTATTTTCAGTGAATTGGCTATATGAGCAGTTATTGAACATATGTCTGTGTGACTGATTCTGTCACAAGGCATAAAATTCACCCAGTAATTCCTTTATGTGGCTTAAGAACTGCAGCTGAAATAAATGGTGTCTTCAGAGAGACACAATTTCACAATTTAATAGTTTCAAAAATGGAAGAGAAGGAGGGCGTGGGCTTTACTTCACCATTTGATAAAGTGCTTCATTTATTGAAGACAATTTTTGTTAAAATTTTGTGATGTATTCCTATTTGTGGTTGCTAACTTGGACATGTTATCTGACACTCAAAGGTTACAGGCAGCTCTGACTTCATGATTTTGCATCATTAAGTCCATACGTAATGCCAGATATTTTTGCCATAACTCACTGACAGATCCCACTAGCTGGTTAACTATGAAGATGGTACAAGTCTTTTCCTGTATGTCCTACAAGGACTGTTCTTTTTATGCTTAAAACTAATAATTTTCTTTTACACTTGCTTTGATATTAAAAGAAGATAATCTAGATCAGTTATCTCATTTAGATCACAAAAACAGTAACGTGTCTTTTTCCTCTAAAAACTCTCTGTTGAATTCTCTTTAGAATCCGTTGAATAGAGCTGAGTAGCATTTGTTCTAATACTACTCATTGTTATGTTGGTTATTTACCATCATTTTTCTTTAATCCACCTGCAGGGGTCCTTTAACAGTGAGCCCAGATGCCATGCCTCAGAGGTGGGTCACAACACCAGGCTGGAGCAGTTCATTCCTGAAGGGTGGCACCCCATGGAAGGGTCCCACGATGAAGAAGTTTCTGAGGAGCTGCAAGCTGTGGGAAAGACTCACACTGGAGAAGTCCATGGAAGACAGTCTCCCATGAGAAGGGTCCATCTCCCCCTGTGGAAGAAGCATCAGAGGAAATGTGTGAGCATAGCACTCACTCCCAATTTTCCTGTGCCAGTAGGGCAGAGAAGATAGAGAAATGAGAATAATGTCAAACCTGGGAAGGAGGGGAGCGGGGGGAAAGGTGTTTTTAATGTTTTTTTTACTTCTCATTATCCTACTGTGATTTAATTAGTAATAAATTAAATTAGTTTCCCCAAGCTTAGTCCGTTTTGCCTATGACAGTAACTGCTGAGTGATCTTCCCTGCTCTTATCTCAATTTATGTGTTTTCCATGATATTTTCTCTCTCCAATCCAGTTGATGAGGGAAGAGATAGAGCAGCTTTGGCAGACATTTGGCATCCAGAAAGGGAAAACACCATCTAAGTTTAGAATATTCAGCTCATTAAATGAAAGATAATCACTTTACTACAAAAGAGTTTCAAACTACATCATGTTTTGTAGACTCCTCAACTTTGTCTATTAGAGTTACTTCTGTTAGCTACCATCTGAACAGTAACATTTCATTACCTATAATTTAATGAATCTTCTGCATATTCCCTCTTATTTCTCTTATCTTTCTTTCCCTATGTCCTATGTCATGGTAGTTTAATCTCTATCTTTCTTCTAACCCGATTTTTTTTCCTTTTTGGTAATAGCGATACATTCCTTTTTCCTTTTCATTATAGTGACAAGTTCCTTATACCTATTAAAAAAAAGGAAAAGCAAAGAAAGAAAAAAGAAAAATATGCTTCTGGGACTCTAAAAATTATGCCTCAAATTCATCAATAAATACATAATTTTTATAATGAAAACAAATCCTCAAGTTCAAATGGTAATTAGAAAAACTAGTGTAAAGCAGTCAGGGTCAATGAAGTGAGTTAACAAATCACACTTGGGACAGTAAAGACACTAAAACACTTACTTCACAACAAATAGAAAGAGAAATGTTTCAATCAGCTAGATATTTTAAATCAAGTTCCCTCCCTAATCAAAGAAACCCTTCAAAGGCAGGCTGAGTCAGGCACAGCTCACCAGGAATAAAAGTTTTCTGCTGTTCAATTTTTTTCCCATTATTCTCCTTTTCACACCTGGAAGTCTCAGCAGTAGTTTAATGTTTAATGATGATGGTTTTTCTCCATTCAATAATTCCATTTGAAAAACGGTCTGCATAATGCTACAAAATGGAGTATGGTAATGTTGCTTTATCACCTGAGGCAGTAGAGTTTGCTTCTCCAAAGAAAGAAATTTTCACTGGACTGGCAACGTAATAAAGTAAATTCCTGAACTCCTGCAGGGCGCTTTTATCTGTTACACTCATGACATTTTAACTGAAAGTGTATAGATCTAATTAGTCAGAAGCAAAAGTGTAATCAATACTGATTTATGAATATTTCCCACATGTAACACTACTTGTTTGGGCAGAATAAATTGTTACTTGTATAATTTAATCTCTGTGATTTCTTAGTGCACTTTGTTCATAAAAATAATAACCCTATTTGTTAGAACTGAAAATTTCCAACTGCAGACATCTGAAACACATATTTTTTCTACATGTATATGTACAGATGTCTATGGTTGCTCTGGGGACAAGAAACTCCAGGCTCAGGGGTCTTATATAAGAGGAATGAAACCGGATCAGCTCCTGACTGAAGATTGCTTGTGATGTTGTGAAAATTAATGCTAGCTAGTTGCCAGTCATTCATCTGTTCTTTTGCAGATTAATTTCTGTGATCTCTAGCCCCAAGCAAGCCTGAGAGTATTATAAGCATCACAGTCTTGTAGGCTGGCATCCCTTTGAAAGTGAGATATTTTTAATCATTTTAATTGCCTTTCCCTTGACCTTTTCATTTCTGCCATAGCTGCCTTGAAACACACCAATCTTCAATCAATATTCCATGTACTCATACCTCATAATTTTTATTTTGTCATCTCTTTATTGATACCTTCATTTGCATTTCTGCTTAAAATTTGTAAGTTTTCCTTTTATACCATTTTGTGACTGTGCCAGCATGCCCACCAATGTCTAAATAGCTTTTCTTGAGTTACCATCACAAAAGATGGATCATACAGCCAGAGAGACAAAAAAAGAAATGGAATCTGTAAGAAGAAGGTCAGAAGATGACTGGTTTTGCTCACACCAGAGTTCTAGAGAGTGTTATTCACTTTTCTCAAATAGCAAGTGATAGGATGAGGTAAAATGGGCTCACGTTGCACCAGTGGAGGTTGAAATCGGAAAATAAAGTTATCTTAAAAACCACTGTCAAATGCTCATTACAAAATATTTCTATTGGGAAAGAAAACTTTTAAAGTGGAAGGCAATGATTTTTGGAAAATGACTGCTTCCAAAGAACACAAGACAAGACTGAAGCATGGAGTCCTCTCTCAAGAGTATTAGACACAAGAGTTTTGATTTTTTCAAATGACTTTGCTATTTCTTCTTTGCAGAATAATTTTCTGTTTCCATATTTGAAGCACATCATCTACCTACTCTTGGCTCCGTGTACAATAGTAAATTACAGCAAATATATTACAAATCAAAAAAATCAAACAGAATACTTTATAAGATAAACCTCCCTAGCTCACTCCAAATAGAAAATTTAGCAAAATGAATGATGACAGTGACACAGAAATTTGCTTTATGAATTTATAAGGATTTAGGAAATACTATTTTTTCAGGTTTCATCTTATTTGTAAAATATATTTATTCTTTATGACATAGCAATTTTTGCATACCTTAAAATTTCAAAACCATGTAGATAGTTGGATGAACTTAATGGTAAAACTCAAACAGAATCAATCTCTCTGATGAAATAAACTTCTTTTTATATGATATAATTAGTTCTATGGACATCTGTGAAAAGTAATCTGAGACAGAATAATTTAGGAACATATTTTTTTAAATATGAGAAGAATAACTGAACATGTTATCTCCTGGTGACTGAGAAAATCAAAGTGCAGCCTTTAAAAATGTTAAATTACAACAAGGGAGTACAAATAAGAGGTTACAATGGAATGATGAAGGATAACTAAAAATCTGACATACAAACCAATCAGTGCAGAAGCAAATAGGATCTTCTGCAAATCCACAATTAGAAGGGCATAGAATGGCAAAATATTCATTAGTAAATGTAAAAAGACAGAAATTATTTTGCACATTTGGGGTTGTCTTCCCTGTTATTCTATCACTTCCCTGTTATTCTATTATTCTATCTGTCTGTTCATTGAGTCTAAAAAGTGAATAAAGCTGACAATGTCTCACTCCTAGAAAAAGCAAAACAGAACAAAACACAATCAAGATCATATGAAACTGATAGTTATTGAGCTCTTTAAAAACATATAGCATCACTTTAAAATCAAACTGCCACTTTATGAGTAGCAACAATTTACAATTTTACACAAGGTTTTCACTGCCTTCAAATTGATGGTGGTTTCATGTTGAATAACATGTAATGTTTCAAGCCTGCAGAAAGCACCACAATAATTCATATTGAGATAACAAGGCTGTGAACTGTCACACATTGCCTTGTAGTTTGGTTTTTTTTTTGATTTTTCATGCAGTCAAACACAATCTATTATCTCTAATGAAACTTAATCATCAAATGGACATATGAAATGTATCTGGGTATGAGATGTGTAATAAAAGATGCCCAGAAAAGTGGTTAAGGCAACTTTGTTTTGGTAGCTATAAGAAAGAGAATTCCCTCTTCCTCTTTTTTTGTTTTGTCTTGGTTTGGTTTTTGATGGTTTTTTGGTGGATTTTTTTGGTTGTTGTTTAGTTTTGCGGGATTTTTTTTTTCACTATAAAACAATGTATACCTTTCCCAGACACTGTAGACTAGCTAGAGAATCTGGCCTGATGGCACAATTCATTCCTTGTTTGCACTGCTCAGTGAATACATCAAAATTACCAGGGCCTAGGTATAAAGGGGCTTGTTCAAACTTCACATATTATTTACCAGCGTGTCCCTTGTGGAAACTGCTGACTCTAATAAATGCATTTTGGCTAAGCAGATAAAATGTTTCACTAAGTTAGATTAAATGCAGTTTTTCATTTCAGATGGCATTGGTTTTTTAATGCCTCTATATAAAGAGGTAGAAACCCCGTGATTTACCAAATGAAGAGGCAGAGGTTCATATAATACTATACATCCTGATATCTCAAGTGAAGAAGTATGTCTTTGTAACAAAATAAATTTACCCAAAGTGAGCTTTCTAGTTTTGTCAAATTATAGCATGGTGGTTTAGTATTTGTTCATTTGATATAGACAGCATAACACTGGAAAAGTTTCTTCTAAATTCAGAAGAGCACCATTGAGATCTTAAAGTAAAATGTACAAGTATTTATTTTTCCTAGAATTAACTACAGTGATTAATCTGGGAAAATTATTTTATCATAGTCAAACAAACAAACAAACAAAATCAATAGTTCCTGTATTTGAATAGAATAATTTCCATAATTGTCTTAAGCTCCTTAAGAAAAATAATAAAAATAAATCAGTGTACATTGATTTTTAACTTTCATTATTAGATTATTGAAATATTAGTGCAATCTTTTTCATCTATTTTTAAAGCCGCAGCAAGACTTGTCACTATTTAGATGTAAAAGAGAATATATTGCTAGCAAGATTTTTGATTTATGAATTGCATTAAGCATTGACTTATTTTTCCCAAAAGCAATAAAGATTTTGCATTTAGATGTTTTTCCATTTATAATAACAAGATGCAAAAAGATAAAGAATAACAAAACCAGTAGACCAGATGATAATTTGGCCTGGATATTTGATATTATAATTTTCTGTAGATGACCTTGCTGAGTAGAATACAGTCTTTGAAATAAAAAATGTAACTTCCTGCATGACAAAATATTCTTAAAAAAAATGCAAGTCATATTGAGAGAGACTGCATCCTATTGAAAACACTGATCCCAACAACATGTAGCATTCTCTTGTATTTTCTTTACTTGAAAAAATATTAAAACTCACATTTGAAATTTAAAAAAAGAAATAACAGAAGAAAACATATTTCCTGTTCTCGATAGAGGTTTCATGGATGGTGTTTTTTGATGGCTAAAACTCCTGTAAATATCCCCATTGCTATGAGAAGTGGTGAGGACACAATGCACCATCTCCTTGTGCTCTGGGTTTCCCTGCTGCCTCCGTGGCTCCACTGAGAGCACTGGGCACTGGCAGAGTGGGGGGCAGCAGCAGCACTGAGCTGTGGCAGCTGGAGAGCTGAGGCAATGTGGTGCACATTGACCTGCTCTAAACTCTCATGTAAACAGGAACATTTTGGTTTATTCTCGACTGTGCTTGGAGACACAGTATTCTTTGTTCAGGGAAAATATGTCTGAGCTGTCATGTTTCACACTGCTTCTCGCTTCTTCTGCACCCAAACCATTTACACCTGAGAGAGCTTTACAAACCATGCCTTCGTAATATTATTCACTTTTTTTCACTTTGATGGGCCCTTTGGGGAGCTTGTCTAAGAAAAAACAACACATGTATAGATATGTCCAGAGTTTATTGTCTGCAAAAGGCAACTTCAACTCAACAAGTTACTATAACACATCATACAAAAAGAACATTTGTCGCAGACAAAATTAACGTTAAAATTCTTGCACATAGATTGCATTATTTAAGGAGAAAAGGAAATATGAATATATTTTGAAATCCTTCTGTTTCAGCTTACATTTTTTCATTTCTTACATCTTTGTGTTAAGAACGTATTTATAACTGTTCTTGGTAACATTCATCCCAGAAAATATGAACAGATGAAGGCACAAGGTGGTTTTAGAATTGTAAAATTTGTAAAAAAAGAAAAAAGAAACAAATCTTTATGAAACTTGTCAGTGGTAGCATGTGTTTTTTAAGCTTGATATCTCTGTCTAAAAATCAAAGTCCCGGTGGATAAAGGTAAAAGTCACTTAACTGACAGAATTCCTGAGTGACTGAAAACTTGCATCTGTTCTTTATAGGTTCATCTTTAAGATTTCTCACTAGAAAACAGCAGTTGAAAAGATTATCTTATAGCAGTACTAAATAATAGACTGTTCTACGACATTCAAAGGTCTGAGGCTCCCTGTGGAACTAATGACATTTGTACAGCAAGTCAGGCTGCTTCTGCAAAGGAGGATGGTGGAAGAGGGAAAATGATGGTTTTTTGACAGAATGTTAACCCCAAGTTGCCAAATTTTCTAAAAGATAACTGCAAATAAGAGAGCTCTAATAACACTTCTAATAAAGGACCAAAGTCTAAGATGAATTTT
Source organism: Peucedramus taeniatus (assembly GCA_013400575.1). Taxonomy (NCBI): domain Eukaryota; kingdom Metazoa; phylum Chordata; class Aves; order Passeriformes; family Fringillidae; genus Peucedramus; species Peucedramus taeniatus. The sequence goes on along the minus strand of WBNO01021513.1, from coordinate 4,426 downwards.
AAACTCATACACTTCCACTAATTTTGATGTTCACAGCTGATGCTCTGTCCCTGACACTTGGAAGAGAGGAAATAAATGGCATATTGCTGTGCTCTGACAACAGATCAGTAAGGTACTTTTTCTCAGAAGATATAATAAGCATTTTATTAAGGACACTTCCTTTTGCTTGTCATTGCAACAGTCAATTTTTTTTTTTTCTTTTAAACACGGAAGTTTAAAAGGTTTCTCTGGACTTGTTTGAAGTAAGTATGGCTAGCTCAGCCATTAAGCATTGTCATGGCCTCCAAATGAGATCTGTTCCTATATTTAATCCACTGCTATACTGAAAAAAATATTAAGGGAGAATTAAATCATGGGCTTTTCTCACCCAGGAGACAATTTGACCTTACATGTCCTGAATGCCCTTAGTACAGGGCTGTAACATGTGCAGGAAAAATATTAGGAAGGCTCTTCATCTCTCTGATTGAATCCAAAGAAAATTGCAGCTGGGAATTTAAAAGTCAGAGGGAAAGAATGCAAGGTGAACGAGGATCACTTGCTTGTCTCCTGGGAGAGAGAAGAATTCAGCTCCAGACTTCATGCTTGGTTTACATCCACATCTCTTTGGCTAGGCCTCCTTACTGGGAATCTTTTTTCAGTGTATGATAGTGTAACTTCTAGCCAAGGGTTAAGAGTTTACGTGTCTCTGATATCCCACAATCCTGAAAATCAAGCCTGTCTCCCTGTGTATGAGAGTCAAATTATTTCAGAACAAGATGGGGCTGCTAAGAAAAATTGGCACCAAAATATTTGAGAAAGTCACTTTGTTCTGCTGCTTTCTACCACCCACTGCCTGATGCAGCTGTCTGTGAGAGCCAGCACAATGACCTGCTTTGTAGACTTCTTTAGGGATTTAAACAGAATTGGGCAGCTATCTGTCTAAAGTCATATAACAAGAGAACTCAGTTGGAAGAAGAACATTATCTTCTCAACAGGGCAGCTAAATCTGTGTTTAAGCACTCAGTCAATTTCTGCCTCAAGAAGCTGGAGACTTAGGCAGTGTTAGAAGTAGATGCTCTTGATTACTGTCTGAAGCTTGAACTGAGAGCCCGAATTCCCAGCTGAGACATGTTTCCCAGGGTTGCATTTAGCCCCATGGGCAGGCAGCATTACCTACCTGCATTTGCTAGGTCTGTCACCTCAAAACCTGCTCAGTCTTTCTCTAAACATAGGCGTGCAGAGAAACTGAGACTACACCACAAAGGTTTTAGAGACGTGACAGTATTTCTCACTAGGATTACAAAAGAGATAAAGAGAGGGGTTTACTGTGCATTAGTAATAATATGGCTCTTCAGGGTCAGCCTGTGCTCTGAAAAACATTTTCATGAAATACTGCATACTGTCTAGCTAGGAGAGTATGTTTGGGCAGGGGACCAGCATTTAAACCAAGCTAGTCATTATATATCTCCAACTATACACTCATGTTACCTATGTTAGCTAAAATACAGACTTTGAATAAAAGTTTCCCTGGGACATAATATTACATATGTACTGGGTATACATATTTTCTCTTGTAGCTGTTTACATTTCCAAATGTTTGGCGTAGACAAACAGCTTTTTAGATATGCTGGCCTAAGTGATTTACTATACTGAAATCATCCGTGCCGTCCTCTTCTCTCAGCTACCATATGTGAAAGCAGTTTTTATCTGCATAAACTTCCTGAACAAACTTTAAATCTTAACTTTTGTAGCTGTTACAAAGAAAGTCAGTAATGCCTTGTACTTTTTCGGCTTTAAAGATTCCTTTTTAACTTTGCTCCCTTTTTCTTTGTAATTCCAAATTGACAGATGGAGTTCTCATGTTGCTGAGATATTTAAAATTAAAAGTAGTAAAAAAACGTATTCAAATTTTAAAACAAACCATTCCCAAACCTTCTGCCCTACACTCCTGTTGCTTTTTCAATAATTGAAGAAATCTTTCTTTTTGTATGGAAATATCTGAAAAAAATGTATCTTCTCATTTTCTGTTAAACAAATGCTCTTCCTCTATTGCTTCTGCCCAACACATGGAAAATTAAATAGGCATATAAAGGAAAGGAAAAAGTAAATTAATAACTTTTTAAAATCTTGATTCTTCTTTCTTATCAAACAAAAGCTAGAAGCTAATATTGCACAAGGCAAAGTAGGCTGAAACAAAGTGGATCCACCCTTGATTTATACTATATCAATATTTTCTGAAAGAAGTATTTATGGTTTCAGTGTTCAAGCTGAAAGATGGAGTGTTACGGAGACAAAACCTTATTAAAAATATCCTGCATTATCATGAGTGTTACAAACCAGTTTCCCCCTTTAGTTTTACTGGTGGTTACCACATCCCACTAGTCTGCATTGTCTGAATCTGTTCTAAGAGGACAGAAGAAGTGCAAATGCAGAGGCCCTTTTTTTACTTCAGATTCCATCATAAGCTCTCATAAAGCCAATAATGCTTTCCCCACTTCTGATGGTTCAGCATTGATTTCTATTACAAATAGAAGTGGTCCTGCAGGTTTTAGACTTTCCTTTTTTCCCCTCAATGTTTTCATTATTTGGTAAATGACAATTTGACTTTCTGAAATTTAATCCATACAAATTTTAGGTGAATATGCTTATAAGAAAATTTTCCTTTTCAGTGATGACTTTCTCATTTCAATAAAGTCCTCTGAAACTGAATCCAAATGATTTTTGTGGCACTTTATAAATGATTCTTAGAAATAGTCCAAAGAAAAAGGCCAGAAAAGCAGAAAATTATGCCACTGGGCTCTTCCAAGCCTCTTACCTCTCTTGATAAATGCTGCATCAAAGCTTACCCTATAAGCAAACATTTTCCCTGCTCTTGAGTGCTGTGGTTTTAGTTTGTTTTTAACAGTTTCTCAATTGAGTCTGCCAGCAGGCCCATGATCTATCCAGCAGTGATAACAGTGTGCAATACACAACCTTTTTCTACACTGCTTCCCTGCCTCTCTTTCTGTGTCATAGCTGTCTCTGTATGCCATTGGGCAGAAATCCAAGCTTAGGGCTTTAGCCAGCTCCAAATTTCAGGTATTATTACTGCACCATTAAAAAGCTTCTAAATTTCAATTCTTCAACAGCTTCAGCATAAGAGACTGCATACTCTATCTTCATCTTTTTAACTAGTCTATTTCCCTTTATCTCCTCTAATAAATTACTAACAGACACAGACTTTCTTCTTCTAAAATGCAGTATACTCTGCTAATTATTTGTATAAAATAAATTGTAAACGAAAAAATATTACTTAATTATCAGTATTTTCTGCATTGCTTTAAAATTAGCACTCATTTGCTTTGCAGCAGAACCTGATGGGCCCCACAGGGAGCAGGGTATTATTGTGCTTATTGCTATAGGAACACAGAACAAGGATCAATCTCAGTCCTAAACAGCTATTAGCTGCGTCAAGCAAAAGGATTGTTCTACCTTGTTTAACAGATGCCGTACCAAAGTACAAAGATTAAACAATTTGCTCAAGAAAATCCATGGCAGAACTGAACCCAGGTCTCTTAAATCTGAGCCAGATGTCCAGTTCCAAAGATGTTCATTTGTCTTCCTTAGGATAAGTCACATTCTGTAAATATCTGTTTCTTATCTGCTGTCTCAGTGTACCCTGACTCAGCAGAGATTTCCTGTAGCTATCAATAAGAAAACTTTTCATTTCTGCTCTCTTCACACATGAAAACTTTGAAACTTCAGGATGTTGAGACTGTGGAATTAAAAAAAAAAAAAGTAGACTGTTGCCATTGCCATAGCCAGGGTTTCATGTCGGATAGAAAAACTGGCACAAACACAATTCACATTCATTGCTGTAAACAAGATGTAATGGAGCAGCCTTGCAGCAGCCATGACTGTCACATATCATCCTTGCTCTACTTCCATATAATTAATTCCTTGTGAAAGATACCTTTATAATAAAACAATTCAAAATAATCTCCCAACCAGTGTTACTGCCTGGAAACAACACATCACAGTCAGGAGAATGGTTTCAGTTAACAACACTCCCCTTGTTCTGTACCAGAGCCAACAAGCTCTGTGTCCACCAGCACTGCAACCAGCCAACCCACAATAATGAGCTTACTGGAAATATCTGTAATGGAAACAGAACCTATATATTCAAGATATTTTACAAATAGAGCAGGGACAGATGACCACATAGTGGAATAAAGGATATTTCTGCCAGAGATACTTGTGAGCTAGTTTATACCTGTACGTATGTTAAGCAGTGGGTTTTACACCATCCTCAACAGAGGACATTATTGATCAGGGTGAGTATTCAAGTGTTTTTAGTGGCATCCACATTCTCTGAACATGATCCCTTCGCCCAGGATTTTTCTCCTGGGAAGCTGAAAGGCAGCGATAGGCCTTAAAGAAAAGGAAAACAATTCTTATCTCTTTTGCT